>CAUYSK010001497.1:0-26918 GCA_963575035.1 Avahi laniger | reverse complement strand
GGTGACTGCTGATCTGTCATATGTCTAGCTTTCATGATAACAGCGTTGTATTGGGGGTAGCCCTGGAACAGGAAGTCTGAATGCCGCCGTGCTTTTGTAAAGCTCCCCCCATCGCTGGTTCACAGCTGTTTAGCTGACTGTATTTCTGCGTCTCCTAAAACCTAAATGTTTCCCTCCACAAATTGTACAAATAAGCAGAGAAGAAAGTCCCCTTTGGACTGTGAGGAAATGCTCCAGGGTAACCTCCTTTGATTTGTGCTGTGGACAGCTGAGATGGAACTTGCTCTCTCTGGCAGTCCCTGCACCTGCTTGAGCATACAAAGCACTTTTTTTTTTTTTTTTTGAGACAGAGTCTCACTGTGTTGCCCGAGCTAGAGTGCTGTGGCGTCAGCCTAGCTCACAGCAACCTCAAACTCCTGGGCTCAAGCGATCCTTCTGCCTCAGCCTCCCGAGTAGCTGGGACTACAGGCATGCACCACCATGCCCGGCTAATTTTTTCTATATATTTTTAGTTGTGTGATTAATTTCTTTCTAATTTTAGTAGAGACAGGGTCTCGCTCTTGCTCAGGCTGGTCTCGAACTCCTGAGCTCAAACAATCCATCCGCCTCGGCCTCCCAGAGTGCTAGGATTACAGGTGTGAGCCACGGAGAAAGCACTTTTTTTTTTAAATAAAGAGACAGGATCTCACTATGTTGTCCGGGCCGGAGTGCAGTGGCTATTCACAGGCACAAGCATAGCTCACTGCAGCCTGGAACTCCTGTGCTCAAGCATCCTCCTACCTCGGCCTCCATTATATTGGAACTATAGGCATGTGCCACTGTGCTTGGCTCTAAAAAATGCTTTGCTGATGACTGATTCACACATTACTTAATAGAATTTATTTTTTTAGAGCAATTTTGGGCTCATAGCAAAATTGAGCAGAAGGTACTGAGAGTTTTCCCGTAACCACGCTCCCCACCCCGACACTTACACACAAAGCCTCCCCATCACAAACATCCCCCACCAGTGTGGCGTATTTGTTACAAATGATGAACTGGCATTGACACACCATTACCAACGGAAGTTCATAGTTTAAATTAGGGCTTATGCTTTGTGTTGTGCATTCTATGGGTTTTGACAAACGCATAACGGCATATATCCATTATGGAATCCTACAGAATAGTTTTACTGCCCTAAAAACCTCCTGGGTCCACCTAGTCACTCCTTCCTCTCCCCAGATCCCTGGCAATCACCGATCTTTGTACTGTTTTCATAGTTTTACTTTTTCCGGAATGTCAGGTAGTTGGAATCATACAGTATGTAGCCTTTTCAGATTGGCTTCTTTCACTTAACAATACGCATTCAAGGTTCCTCTATGTCTTTTTGTAGCTTCATAGCTCATTTCTTTTTATTGCTAAATAATATTCCATTGTCTGGCTGTGCCACAGCCTGTGTATTCACTCACCTATTGAGGGTCAACTTGATTGCCTCCAAATTTTGGCAATTATGAATAAAACTGCTATAAACGTTCATGTGCAGGCTTTTGTGTAGACGTAAGCTTTCAGCTGATTTGGGTAAACGTCAAGGAGCATGAGTGCCGTATCATCTGGTAAGAGAAGGTTAGTTTTGTAAGAAACTGCCAAGCTGCCTTCCCAAACAGCTGAACCATCTGCATTCCCACCAGAAACCATTGAGGATTCCTGTTGCTCCACATCCTCACAGCATTCGGTGGTGGATTTTAGCCATTCTGATTGGTGTGTGGTGGGATCTCACTGCTGTTTTAATTTGCATTCTCTAATAACATGATATTGAATATGTTTTCATATGCTGATTTTCCATCTGCATATCTTTAAAGAGGTATCTATGGATGTTTTTAGGCCAATTTTTAATCAAGTTGTTTATTATCTTATTATTGAATCTTAAGAGTTCTTTGTATATCTTATCAGATATATCTTTTGCAAATACTTTCTCCCAGTCTGTGGCTTGTCTCCACATTCTCTCGACAATGTCTTTTGTAGAGCAGAAGTTTTTAGTTTTCATGAATTCCAGCTTGTCACTTTTTTCTTTCATGGATCATGTCTTTACTGTTGTGTCTAAATAGTCATCATCAAACCCATAGTTATCTGGATATTATTCTGTTATCTTCTAGAAATTTTATAGTTTGGCATTTTACACTTAGGGCTATGATCTATTTTGAGTTAATTTTTGTGGAAGGAATAGTCTGCGTCTAGGTTTATTATTTTTTTTTAACATGTGGATATCCAGTGGTTTCAGCATCATTTGTTAAGACTGTCTTTGCTCCATTGTATTGCTTTTACTCCTTTGTCAAAGGTGAGTTGACTATATTTGTGTGGGTCTATTTATGGGTGCTCTGTTCTGTTACATTTATCCCTTTGTCTATTATTTTATCAATAACACACTGTGTACTATAGGTCAATTATAGTAAGTCTCAAAGTTGGGTAGTGCCAAGGCTGGAATTCAGTGGCACTATCATAGTTCACTGCAGCCTTGAGCTCCTGGGCTCAAGGGATCCTCCTGCCTCAGCCTCCCAAGTAGCTGGGACTATAGCCACAAGCCACTATGCACAGCCAGCAGTAGACTTTGGATATTAACCTCCTAGTATCCTGAATCTTGTTGTAATTGCTTATTGATTCCAGAAGGTGGTTTTCCATAGAGTCACACTTTTTAAGAAAACAAATTCTCATTGATTTTTCTACCTTTCACTGATCTTCCATTCAAAATTTAACAAACATATTTTTTTTTTTTTGAGACAGAGTCTCATTCTGTTGCCCTGAATACAGTGCTGTGGCATCAGCCTAGCTCATAGCAACCTCAACTCCTGGACTCAAGTGATCCTCCTGCTTCAGCCTCCTGAGTAGCTGGGACTACAGGCACATACCATGATACCTGGCTTATTTTTCTATTTTTAGCAGAGATGGAATCTTACTCTTGCTCAGGCTGGTCTCGAACTCCTGAGTTCAAGCAATCCTCCCACCTTGGCCTCCCAGAGTGCTAGATTACAGGCGTGAGCCACCGTGCTCGGGCTCACAAATCTTTATATATATATTTTTTGTAGAGACAGGGTCTCACTATGTTGCACAGGCTGGTCTCAAACTCCTAGCCTCTAGTGATCCTCCTGCCTTGGCTTTCCAAAGTTCTGGGATAGCAGATGGGACCCACCACAACTGGCCACAAAATTTAACAAATTTTTATTAAGCACTTTCTATGCAAGTCATTTTGAAGATTTTAAGTAGGAGAAAACCTAAATGTGAATATTCAAATATCTTGGATTAAGAAATGCTTCTTAGCTATATAACACCAAAAGCATAAGCAACCAAAGAAAAAATAGATAAGTTGGATATTATCAAGGTGTAAACCATTTGTGCATCAACGGACACTGTCAAGAAAGTGAAAAGATAACACAGAATGGGCAAAAATATTTTCAATTTATACATCTGATAAGAGTCTATTATCCTCCACTATGATCAGGCAGTGAAGGATTATGGACCAGCTAAGGGAGGAAAGAAGAAGGACCCTAATGCCCCCAAAAGGCCACTGTCTGGATTCTTCCTGTTCTGTTCAAAATTCCGCCCCAAGATCAAATCCACAAATCCCGGCATCTCTCTTGGAGATGTGGCGAAAAAGCTGGGTGAGACGTGGAATAATTTAAGTGCCAGTGAAAAGCAACGTTTCTTCACTAAGGCTGCAAAGCTGAAGGAGAAGTATGAGAAAGATGTTGCCGAGTATGTGCCTAAAGGAAAGTTTGATGGCGCAAAGGGTCCCGCAAACGTTGCCCTGAAAAAGGTGGAAGGAAAGATGAAAAAGACAAGGAGAAAGAGGAGGAAGAGGCGGAGGAGGAGGAATAAAAAACTGTTTATTTGTCTCCTTGTGAATACCTGAGAGTAGGGGAGCGCTGTAATGGACACATCTCTTATTTGAGAAATGTCTATTGCCTCATCAGGTTTAATTACAAAACTTGATCACGATCATATTGTCATCTCAAAGTGTTCTAGAAATCGTCAGTGGTTTACATGAAGTGGCCGTGGGTGTTTGGAGCATTCTGAAACTATCAAAGTTGAACATATTTCCAAACATTTTTAAAATGAAAAGTCACTCTCGTGTTCTCCTCACTCTGTGCACTTTGCTGTTGGTGTGAGGAGGCATTTAAAGATGTTTCTGGTATTCTTTTTTTAATCTGTAAGGTGGTGTTAACTATATGGTTATTGGCTAGAAATCCTGAGTTATCAACTGCACATATACGCAGTTTGTAAAAAGAGCAAAAGAACCGAGACCAACTCCTGCTGCTCCTTGCTTGGCATCGAGGCTGGGGGGAAAGATGCCCTTTGGAGGGGCCGTAGCTCAGGGTGTGCGCTGTGAGCTGGACCTGTTGACCCTTCAGCAGGCATCCACTTAGCTTCAGGTTGTCTTGTTTTTGTACATAGCGACATCGCATTCTGCTGCCATTCCTAGCTGTGGACAAAGGCGGGGTCAGCTGGCATGAGAAGTGTTTGGTTCTTTTTTTTTTTTTTTTAGTTCAGTAGTTTTTAAACTGTTTGTTTTAAAAGCAAACTGTAGAACTCTTCATTGTCAGCAAAGCGGAAAAGCCACTGCATCAATGAAAGTTCAAGAACCTTCTGTACTTAAACACATTTGCAATGTTCTGTTATTTTTTTTGTATTTAGAATGCTGACATGTTTTTGAAGTTAAATAAACAGTATTACATTTATTTAAAAAAAGTCTATTATCTAAAACATATAAAGAACTTTTACAACTCAACAACAAAAAATAAACAACCAATTAAAAATGAGCAAAGACTTGAATGGACATATCTCCAGAAAAGATATACAAATGGCCAATAAGTACATGAAAAAATGCTTAACCTCATTAGTCATTAGGAAACTGAAGCCCCAAAGAGTTATGACTTTATACCCACTAGGGTAGCTATAATTAAGAAAAAACAAAAATAAACAAAAAACAGAAACTAATGTGTTGGTGAAGATGTGGAGAAACTGAAACTCTTGTATGTTGCAGTTGTAAATGTAAAATGATGCAGCTACTTTGGAAAACGGTCTGGCCATTCCTCAAAAAATTAAATAAAATATAGCACTTCTATATGATCCAGCAACTCCACCCTTGGGTATACACAAGGGCACTGAAAACGTATATACATATACATACATACATACAAAAACTTAAACACAAATGTTTATAGCAGCATTATTCATAAAAGGAAAGAAGTGGAAACATCCCAAATGTTCATAACTAATGAATGGATAAATAAAACGTGATATATCTATATAATAGAATATTAGTCATAAAATGATATGAAACACTTGGGAAGCCAAGGTGGGAGGATCACTGGAGGCCAAGAGCTTGAGACCACCTTGGGAAACATAATGAGACCTTGTTTCTACAAAATAAAAAAATTAGCCTCAGGAGGCTGAGCTGAGAGGATCACGTGAGCCCAGGAGATTGAGGCTGCAGTGAGTTATGATCACGCCACTGCACTCCAGCCTGGGTGACAGAGTGAGACCCTGTCTTTGTAAAATGAAAAAATAAAAGAAAATAAAGAAATGAAGTACTGATTTTTGCTACAACATAGATGAACCTGAAAAACCTTATGCTAAGTAAAAAGAAGCCCAACACAAAAGGCCATATAGTGTAGGTAATGTTCTATAAAATATCTGGAATAGGAAGATACAGACACAGAAAGTAGACTAGTGGCTGCCAGGGCCTGGGAAGAGGGGAGAATAGGGAGCGACTCAGTGGGGTTTGGGGGGATAAGGGATTTCTCCTTAGGGTAATGAAAATGTTCTAATATTAGTGGTGATGGTTGTACAACTTTGTGAATATACTAAAAACCACGTTAAATGGCTGAATTTTATGGTGTGTACATTACACCTCAAAAAACTTTAGTTTCTAGTTTCCTAATGATTAATGACGTAAAGCATTTTTTTTCCACGTGTAGGAAAAAGACTTGAATTAATTGATAGAGGGGCATGAGTGACTTGGGCACTGGGAGAGACAGGACTTTTTCTTAGTGGGATCCACTTACAGGAATAGAACAGCTTAGACGGAGGGCATCTGGGCTTTGAACAAGGATCATGAATGTGAGATGACTTGACACATGCCGATTCCTTTCTCAACTGTATCTCCTACCTTCTGCCTTCTGTTGGCACCTTACCCTTTGCCTGTGAGCATGTTCAGATGCCCACATCCTTAACCAACAAAACGAAATGACAAAAGCCCCTAATATTTCCCTTGATCCTTTAAAAGCCTCTAACTGCTCCCTTTTCTCTTCCCTTCTGATGCAAAGTTTTCTGTTTCAAATATTCATTTCCCAGCCTCCCATTTACTGCTGAATTAAATGCAGTCTGGCTTCTGGCTCCACCCTTGCAATGAAGCCACAGACCAAAGTTCAGTGGAAGTGCCGTGGCTGTTTCTCAATCTTTGCTGTACTTGTTAGACTCGACCCCACTGACCAGACCATCTCTCTCTCTACCGTCTCTTCCCTTTCGCTCTCAGGCAGTGGGACCATTATCCTGGTTTTCTTTCTACCCCTCTGCGCTTGTTCTTAGCAGTGGTGGCTGGATCCTCTTTTTCTACCTCCTGAAGCGTTTATGTCCTCAGTCTACTGCCTGCTTCCTTCCAGGCATCTTCTCCCTGGTCGCTGGAGACTCCCAGATCTCTACTGCAGTCAGATCTCTCTCCTGAGCGTCAGACCCGGTTGCAAACTGCCGCCTGGGTGTCTCACAGGCAGCCGCAGCCTTCTGTATCCAGATCTGAACTTAGCATCTTTTAGCCCTACTCCTACGAACAACTTCTAGTCTAGAAACCGTGCATCCAAGATTATTCTTTCTTGCATCCTTCCTGCCCAAAGCTCTTTTGCATCCCCCACGAGGAATGAGCACAGCCTGCTGATCATATTCCGACTGCTGTAATCCATCGTCAGCCTGCCGTTCCCACGGCTGTGCCCTCAGTTCAGGCCGTGGTTGGCTTAGGCTGGATTACTGCGGTGGCCTCCCTGTCCACGCTCCCTGTTCCCTCACCCCCTTCAGTTTATTGCCCACGCAACCACTGCGTATGTGTCATAGTTCCTCCTTCCCGGGACTCTTTCCTCATCACCTACAGAACCGATGCATCTTGATGTGGCCCCACCGTCCACCCCCGGTTCTCCCTGGTTTTTTCACCTTATCCTCCAGACAAACCAAAAGTCTCATCATCCTCTCAACGCAAGATGCTGTTTCTCATTTTGCTCCATTGCACGTTCTGGTTCTCCTGCTTAGCATAGCCTCGTGTAACCCGGAAACTCCCATTGGCCTGTCCATACCCTGTCCAGGCTTCATCTTTTCCTGACAGTTTTCTCTGCATCATCCCCTGGGCCTTTCAATACATCCTATGTGTTTTTGTTCTTGCATTCATCACAATGCACTGCACACAGAGGCCTTTCTCTCCTGCTGGCCTGTGACTGCCTGGGGGGCGGTTACTGTGTCTTATTCATCCCCTGGATGGCACATAGCTGGCACTCGGTAAACATTGTTGAATATACGAATATTTGTCAAGTTCTCTTTTGGTGTTTAGCAGCAAACCCCTGTGGTAGATTACAGACGGCCCCACATTCTTTTGTACTTGCGGTAGGCAGACTCTCAGATGACCCTTGGTGATCTACCCTCCTGATATTCACATGTGAAATCCCCTACTCATGAGAACGGGCCAGACTAGTGATTTCCTTCTCACCAACAGAATGTAGCAAATGAGACCACAACTTCTGTCTTGCTAATGGTCTGTCTATTGGCTCTCTGCCTTTCTGGCTTTGATGCAGGAAGCCATCATATGGAGAGACCCACATGGCAAAGAACTCTGGATAACAGGCAGAACTCAGTCTGACGGCTCACGGGGAACTGAGTCCTGCCAACAGCCATGCAAGTGAGCAGTGAACGTATCCTTTCCCAGTTGAGCCTCTAGATGAGACCCCAGCCTTGGCTGACACCTTGTTCGTGTGCTTGTAAGAGACCTTAAAGCAGAAGACCCAGCCAAGGCCAAATTCTTGACCCATAGACACTATGAGATAATATATGTGTGCGGTTTAAGGTCATCATCTTTGTGGTTGTTTTTACCAGTGGTAGATAACTAATACAGTATCCTCTCATTGGCAGGTGAAATCTAATTCCTCTCACCTTGAGTCTGGGTTAGTCTTAGTGATGCTTGTCCAGCAGAATGTGGCAGAGGTGATGTCGTGGGACTTCTGAAGTTAGGTTGCAAGAAGGCTTGCAGCTTCCACTTGGACTCTTGGAGCACTTGTTCTTGAGATGCTCCCTTTCTGAAGCTTTTACTCAGAATTCAGCTGCCATGATGAGAGCAGCATAAACCAGGAGAAAAGGCTGGGTAGATGCCCTGGTTGTCAGCACAGCCGAGTTCTCAGCCAAAAGCCAGCATCAACGGCAAGCCCTGGGAGGGAGCCATCTTGGACGTCCAGCCCAGTGGAGCCTTCAGATGACTGCAGCCCCAGCCAGCATCTCACTGCAACTGCAGGAGTGACCCCAAATGAGAACCCCCCCAGCTGAGCCCAGTCAGAAACTCCAATGAAATGAACGTTAGCTCTTTCCTTAGTCCCTCAGGTCACTGAGGCTCTATTCCCCACCCGCAGTGTATTTTCTCTCCATTGTTCAGATTGGGTCAATTTTTTTAATATTTTATTTTATTTTTTTAGTAGTCCTCTTGTGAGTTATAGTGCAATGGATTGGGTGGATGTTCAGATTGGGTCAATCCTATTAATTGTCCTCAAGTTGATTTTCCCATCCCTCACCATCTCCACTCGAGCACTGAGCCGATCCACCAAGCTTTTATTTTACCTATTATATTTTTCAATTCTATCATTTCCCTTTGTTTTTATAATTTCTATTTCTTTACTCATAGTTTCTATTTTTTATTTGTTTCAGAAGAATTTGCAATTATTTTTAGAAGCATTTTTATAATGACTTCCTTAAAATCCTTATCAGAAAATTCCAACATCTGATTCATTTCAGTATCAATGGCTGTTGGTTATCTTTTCTCATTCATTTTGTAATTTGCCTGATTCTTAGTGTGTTGACTGGTCTTTGGCTGTATCCTGGAAATTTTGGAAATTAGCTTATGGGATTCTCAATACTACGTAGTCTTATTTTTTTATTATTTTATTTTATTTTTTTAGTAGTTAGTCCTCTTGTGAGCTATAGTGCAACGGGTTGGGTGGATGTGCAGTTTCAGATTCCCACTAGGTTCTGCCAACACCACCCTGAAAAGAGTGGGGCACTGAGTCACACTGCCTCATTGCAGAATGGGATGGAAGTTCCACTTTCCCTTCAGCCCCATTGACCCATTTCTAGTGGTGGTAGGGCACTGTCTAGCCTAATTGCTTCCACACGTGGGTGTAAGATCAGCTCTCTGCAAGGCCTCACCAAGACCAGGGGATGGGGGCGAGTAGAAAGCAAAGTTCCAATTAGCCCCCACTCTAAACATATGCTAGTCAATTACTTATTCTATTTAAGTATTATTTCAATAGACATAATACCTTAGCTAATACATGAATATATTCTCCTTATAAAAGATCCAAACAATATAGAAATATAGAGAAAATGTTTAAAAATCTTTCACTGTTCATATACCCACCCACCCACTGCCTAAAGATTTTGTTCTGTACGTATGTAATATACATAATTGTAGTTACACATGGGATTATTCTATGTATATTGTGTCCCAACTTGTTCTTTTCATGTAGCAATGTATCTCCCTTGTTTTCATGTTAGTAAATATAGGGCTACCTCTTTCCTATTTGCATTTTCTATTATTAAGTGTTAAATTTTATTTTTTGATTTTGTGTAATGAAAATTTTCAAGGATTTTGATGGAGCTAGGCAATGATCACCAATGGTTCTGAACATCACAGAAGAGAAGCCATCAGACATGTACTTCCTGATAGAAAGTCACATCCTCAACTATGACAAAAAAAACCAAACTTTAATTTATTGAGTTTATAGATTATTATCAACTTATTATAGGGGAAAGAGGATCATGTTAAACAACTCCATGGGAATGGAATCAGCAAAATCCAGACCATGGGAACCACTATGGGACAACCAACATGGTTTTTCAACAAAAATTGAAAGAAAAAGAAAAGGAGATGAGAGAGAACCTGTAAATTAAAGAACTTTGAAAGGCATATTGCAATATACTAATTTACTTTTTGGTTTTTTTTTTATTCCAATAGATTTAAGAGGTACGAGTGGTTTTTTGTTACATGGATGAATTGTATAATGGTGAAGTCAGGGCATTTAGTGTCCCCTTCACCAGAATAGTGTACATTACACCCGATAGGTAGTTTCTGATCCCTGACCCTCTTCTGCTTTCCCCCTTTCTGAGTCTCCAAAGTCCATTATACCGCTATGTATGACCATGTGTAGCCATTGCTTAGCTCCCACTTATGATTGAGTACATGCGGTATTTGTTTTTCCATTCCTGAGATACTTCACGTAGGATGATGGCCTCCAGTTACTAATTTTACCTTGATCCTAATTTAGACAAACCATAAAAATCAAAACAAAATATTTATAAAGTAATCAGGGAAATTTAAATACTACTTATTTGTTGATACTAAGGAATTATTGTTGAATGATTTTAGACATGATAATGGTATTTTGGTTGTGTTAAAAAAAGTCCTTATCTTTTTGAGATTCATACTAAGATATTTATGGATGGCATGATAGAGGTGTAGGATTTGTTTTATATAATCTGAGGGTGGGGAAGTAGGAGGTAATATGGAGGAAACAACATTTACCACCAATTAATTATTGTTGAACCCAGGTAATGGGTAGAGGAGAATTCACTTAACATTGATTTTACCTTTTTGTGTGTTCGGAATTTTCTTTAATAAAAGAGTTCAAATAATTTTTTTTTCAAGTACGGATAAAATAGCACTGAAGTAAGCCTGCATTTACCCATCATCTAGATTTAGGATTAGTAATGATTACTCAATTTGATTCCTCTATTTTTGTCTTGCAGTATTTATTTATTTATTTTAAAGACAGGGTCTTGCTCTGTCATCCTGGAGTGCAGTGGCTCTATCACAAAGCACTGCAGCCTCGAACTCCTGGACTCAAGTGATCCTCTGCCTCAGTCTCCTGAATAGCTGGAACTATAGGTGTGTGCCAACACACCTGGCTAATTTTTTAATTTTTTTTTTTTTGTAGAGATGAGGGCATGATATATTGCCTAGGCTGGTCTTGAACTCCTGACCTCAAGTGATCCTCCCACCTCAGCCTCCCAAAATCCTGGGATTACAGGTGTGAGCCATTATGCCAGGCCTCCTGCAGTATTTAAAAATAGACATTTAGTATTTAAAAATTAGACATTTTTAGGGACCAGGATACTTCTTAACATGATAACCATTTATTATTTAGGTATTTCTGTAGGCATCTCTAAAATATAATGACATAACTTTACATAATCATCCTTATTGCACCTAAAAAAGCTAACGATAACTCTTTAATACTGGTCCATATTTTGAATTCTCTGTTTCTTTTCCCAAATATCTTTTTATAATTGATTCATCTAAATCATTATCTAAACAAGACCCATAGATTGCCTTTGGTTGTTATTTTTTTTTTTTGTTTCTTCCCATCTAAAACAGTAACTTTCCTTTTATCCATGCCACCGATTTGTTGAAATACTAGATGAGTTTTTCTGTAAAAAATTCCACATTGCAGGCTTTCAGATGGTTTCATTTCCTATAATCTGGAAGTCAGAGCTAAATGCTTGATTAGATTCAGTTTTAATATTTTTGGGAAATTTACTTCATAAATGGTCTTATTGAGTGCTGTTTGTAATAACAAAAAATTTGGGAGAAGGAAAATCTATTTAGTAAAGGGGACTTATTTAAGTAAATTATCACATATCCATACAGGGTACAATCAGTTAGGAAGATATTAAAAACATTTAGTAGAGGAAGGTTTAAATTAAAATTTAGAAATATGAAACATGATCATGGTGCAGTTCGTGAACAAATCAGATTACAAAGCATACACGTACACTGTATCTGATTATAACTGGCAGGACCTACATCACAGCCATATTGATTAGTGGTGGAATCATAACCTATTTGCCCTTTTTTCCTTTGTAGGAAATAAAGAAAAGAGAGATAAATAATAATCATGCATTATTTTGTAACAATACTAATATCAAACCGATGGAATTGATCTTCACAAAGCATCCCCCAGAAATAAAATGGTATAAAGATGGAGTAAACTTCTGTGGCCTGAAGGTTTCTCGAGTCCCCCAGACCACCCTGTTTGCTGAAGAAAGGGGTGGGGAAGCAAAGCCAGAGATCATGGCCTCAGGGCTCTCTTCCATGAGGAGCCCAGAAACCTGGGTAAGGGGGAAGACAAGACAAATGAGAAAGAAAATGGAAATGTATGGTAGTTTAACAATAGAGCTGCTAGCTACTCCTTTTCAACTCAGAGATGCAAAGAGTCCTTGGCACACAAATGTCGCGCCCATGACTAACACACACTGGGCTGTCACCCTAGACACAGTCCCGACTATCATGTGGTCACCCCTCCCCTACGTCCATAGTAGGGGGCACCAGAGGCCAGCCAGGCTGCAGCTGTGCAAGGAGGACCTGACTTTAGCTCCTTGCCATTTCTCCATAGGGTTCCTTGTCCTTGTGCAGCCGCCCCGTCTTTGCCACTTCTTATTTCCAGAGGACTTCCTCCTCCTGAATCCCTGCCACCCCCTCACTGATTCTTGCTGTACAGTTACAAGCAGGGAGCTTTTCTTGGAGGGAGGGTAGGGTGACCACCGGGTGTTCAGCCTCCATCAGATTGCAGGATCTGGCTCTACCACTTGTCAGCACGCATCTTCAGACGAGTAATTAACAGCTTTCAGACCCTGTTTCTCAAAAGTGTCATTGGAAACACAAAATGTAAACTTGAAGATTTTCCAACTATTTAACATCTGATGGCTGTTTTGCCAAGTTTCCAATGATAGGATTTTGTGTTGAAGCTGGGGAAGTTTTCTGTCCCCCTCTGTTTTCTGAGCATTTAGCAGAGAACAGTATAAAAATAATTTAGAGGGTATGTAGTTTCCGCTGAACTGTTATGTAAAATTTAACAGAACTAAAAGAAATCATAGGAACAGGTAACAATTATTCCTTTTTCTCCTTGCTTACACCCACTCCTCTTTTTATCAAAGGAAAATTGTCATTAGCTGAATATATTCTAAGGTTGTTTTTTTGTACTTTGTTTTGTTTTAAAACCAATGTACTCAAGAAAAATTTCTTATATTTTTGTAGAGCTTCATATTTTACAATATATTTTTACATGCTTCGTTTGAAGTTGTCTTTTTTCTTAAGTTCTCTGTATGCTGTTAAAAACAGTTATATTGGGGTATGATTTACATACAATGAAATTCACCCATTTTAAGCATACATCAGATTGGCAAATGCATACAATGGTGTAACCACCACCATACTCAAGATATAGAATATTTCCATCACTCCGACAAGTTCCTATGTGCCTCTTTGCAAGCAAACCCCTTCCCCCTCCCCACCAGGCTCGGGAAACCACTGATCTGCTTTCCGTCATTATAGTGTTGCCTTTTAAAACAATATCATATAAATGGGACAGTATAGTCTAGTATGCATTCTTTCATGTCTGCATTTTTCATATGGCATAATGGTTTTGAGATCCATCACTGCTGTTGCATATGTCAATAGCTTGTTTTCATTTATTGCTTAGTAGCATGTTGTTGTGTGAACATTTGGGTTGTTTCCAGTTCGGGGCTAGTAGCATAACGCTGCTATGAACACTCACATACAAGTCTTTGTATGGGCACATTTTCATTTCTCTTGGGTAAATACTGAAGAGTGGAATTGCTGGGCCTCATGGAGAGTGTATGTTTAACTTATTGCTAAACTCTTAGAGGGTGGGAGCTTTGACTCATCACAAAAACTCTGTGCCAAAGAAAGACAGCTATTCGTATTTTTATAAATAAGGAAACTGAGGCATGAGAAAAATTTGGTGATTTACTCAGACTTTTCTACTATTATACTTTTAACATTCTAAGACTAGGGCCTAGGTCTCTAGTGCTCATTGGACCTTTGATTTGTTTTATATTTTCTTCTTTTAAAATTTTTGCTTTAATATGACAATATAAGTTATTATACAAAATTGGAAAATACAACTATATACAAGAAAAAGAAGCCAAAATCACCCATTTCATTGGTCCAAAAAGGACCATTGTTAACAATTTGTTTTTATGACATTTTAGGCTTGCGTTTGTGTATATGTGTCTTCTTATAAAAGTGGGTTAATACTGTGTATAATCTTTTGTGTCTTGATTGCCACACTCAGTTATAAAGATTGTTTTCCTTACTTTTATCCTGGAGATGTTTTCATGTCAATAAATACGCACCTACGACATTCTTTTAAATGGTTGCTGAATCGTCATTTGATGACTCAACATGAATCTTTCATATTGATGACACATGACACAGATTACTTTCAATTTTATGATATTAACACCAATCTTGTATTCATTTTTAAGAAGTTTTTTCATATGTCCACCTACTTATAAGCCATACTTTTGCATTTCGATGTGATGATTTGATTTTTCAGATCTACTGTTCTTCAAAAGTATAACCTTGTTTTCTTTCCTAGGTACCTTAGGGATGTTGGTGAGGGAAATTGGACTTGGGTGGGTAGATAGAGAAATGGAATTCATCCAGGTCAAGAAATATGTCTGTTACATAAGACACTCAGGTGATGGGTTTTGCATTTTGTCTCATATGTATTTTTACTTGAATATGGAAAAAAAAAGGCTGTTACCACACAAAAGAGGAACTCTGAGTAAAAATTTTGTAGTGAAGGGTCTAAAAGGACAAGCTTCCTTTAGCAATGCAACTCCAGAAGTTTCACTTCTCCCTCTTCCTCTTCTCTTCCCAAATGAAAAAACACTTAACAAACATGGACCCAGTTGAAAAGAGCTTCAGTGTTGGGGGTGGTGGGGTGGGTAGAGCTGACAACAGGGAAAGAGCCAGTTCAGTAACCGACCCAAATGACAAAGGGGACAATAATTCCTTTCCAAAGCGTCTGTTCCCACATTGTCTCTGTGCATTTATAGAGGCTAAATTTATTCCCCCTGAGTTCTCTTAAATAACTCAAGTTCTTGAAGTCTTTTTGCTGGAAAAAATGATGAAAAACTCAATAGTGGAAATTAATTCACACGAAATTATTTTTCCACTCCCACTTCTTCATTTTCTAAAAAGAACATCACCAGAGACTCGAGGCAGAAGGAAGCTTAGATATCATTGAGCACAGTCTCATCATTTTATAGATAAGGAAGTAGGTGGGGAATACATTGTTTAGATTTTGTTCTGATCTTTTTGCTGTAAAGGCTTAGTTCTCCCATTCTTGGTTTATGTAACCATTTTTTAAAAGGGTTGTGTCCCTAGTGACTCCTTGATTCAGACATGTGGCACCATGCCTGGCTAATTTTTAAATTTTTTTGTAGAGACAGGGTCTCACTAGGTTGCTGAGGCTGGTCTCCAATTCCTGGCCTCAAGCAATCCTCCTGCCTTAGACTCTTGAAGTGCTAAGATTACAGGTGTGAGCCACCATGCCCAGCCCTTAACTGTGTTTTCTAACAAGAAAGTATTTTTTCTCTTCCGGGGATGAGGTTTAAGCCCCTCAGGTCTATTTCAACTAGGGAAGTGAACTGTTCAGCTTCCTTTACTTAATCCACTACATTTTTCTGAATCTTTAACCTTTCTTATTTCACTGCTTCTCATTTTAGAGGAAAAAATCATCTTGTTTCTATGCAAAGGCAAACTGTTCATCTTTGTTCTTTTTTCCCTTTTGTTTCCTAAAAATTTTTTTGGAAAAGAAATTTATGCTGATTAAATATGAAGTAGAAAGTAGATAAGAAGTCAACGGTATTTCTCTATCTCAGCAGTAATTTTCTAGAAAATATAAAAGTAAGGGACAAGTCACACTGGCAACACAAACAATAAAGTATGTAGTAATTAACCTAATCAAGAATGCACAGAACCTTTATGGTGAAAAACTTCAAACTCTACTGAGAATCACAAGAAAACCTGAATGTGCCAAGGTTTTGGACAGAATGACTTAACATTTGTGAAGCTGTCAAGTTTTCTTGAGTCAATCAGGTCATTCAGGGCAGTTCCAGTGAGAAGATGTAACAGGATCTTTTTCGGCACTCAACAACTCAGCTGACTCTAGAATTCTCACGGAAGTATAAAGATAAAATAGCTAAAAAAACTGTTTAAAAAGAGCAAACGCAGTGGGAAGGATTGGACTCACCCTTTATTAATATTAAACTTGTTCCCATATAGTCTAGTGGTTAGGAAGAAGGTAAATTTTTAAAAAAGCTTGTTACAAATAATAAATAATGTGATCCTAACACAACAACAAAAAAGATAATGCCACAGAATAAATAACTTAGAACACACATACATTCACATACCTTTATCTACTTATCTAATATCCTACATAGCATATGATTGAGATCCCATCACATATCAATGAAGAAAGGATGGAATTTTAGCAGAAGGCAGCGGGAAAACTTGATTATAATATAGAAAAAAATAAAGTTCAGTCATAGAACAATAGATGTTGGTGTGGATGCGGTGAAAAGGGAATGCTTATACACTTTTCGTGGAAATGCAAATTAGTACAACCTCTAAGGAGAACAGTGTACAGATTTCTCAGAGAACTAAAAGTAGATCTACCATTCAGACAAGATCGGGCACCTTCAGGGTGTTATGGCCGTAGACTAAAAGCAGATCTACCATTCAATCCAGCAGTCCCACACTGGTTATCTACCCAAAGGAAAAGAAATCATTATATCAAAAAGACACCTGCAATCATATGTTTATCAGAGCACAACTCACAATTGCAAAGATATGGAATCAACCTAAGTGGCCATCAACTGAGTAATGGATAAAGAAAATGTGGTATACACACACCATGGAATAGTACTCGGTCATAAAAAAGGATGTAATGATGTTTTTTGCAACAACTTGGATGGAACTGGAGGCCGTTATCCTAAATGAAATATCTCAGGAATGGAAAACCAAATACCTCACATTCTCACTTATAAGTGGGAGCTAAGCTGTGGGTACACAGGGGAACACAGAGTGGCACAATACATGGACATTGGAGATTCAGAAGGAGAGAAGATGGAGGGTGAAGGAAGAAAAGGTACTTGTTGGGTGCAATGTACACTATTAGAGTGATGGGTACACTAAAACCCCAGGTATCACTACTATCCAAATCATTCATGTAACCAAAAACCACTTCTTCCCCTAGATCTATCAAAATATATGAAAAATAAGAAATAATATTGACTCCCTACCCCATACCACAAACACAGATGAACTCTTGAGAGATTAAAGACCAATTATGAAAACAAAACTAAAAAGTTAGAAAAAATATAGGGAAATATTATGATAATCTTGAGGTGGTAAAGGATTTCTTAAACAACACTCCCAAAGCAGAAGCCAAAAAGGTAAAGGTTGATGATTTTTAATATGTCAGTATTAAGGATTTCAGTTCAATGAAGTATTCAATGGGCAAAATTGACAGAGGGATGATAGAGCAGAAAAAACTACTTGTAATGTTCAGAGAAGACAAACACATGCTCATACAGAGAGAGAGAGGGAGAGAGAAGGGAGGAAGAGAAGAGAAGGAGGAGGAGAAATGGGAAAAAATGTGAGAAGTCAATTCACTGAAGGGGAAAAATAAACAACAGATCATTCAACTCACTAGTAATCAAAGAAATCCAAAGATAACAACAATGAAGTAGCACATTACATCCATCAGCTTGGCAAGGATTATTAAGAGGGATGATATTAGCAAGGACGTGGGTAAACCGAATTCTCATGCACAGATGGTAGGAGTAAAACTGGTCAGTTTGTTCTGGAGAGAGATCTGGCAGTACTTAGTGATATTAAGTGTGCGACTAGCCTGTGATTTAACAATTCCCCTTCTGGATACCTACACCCAATAAACTCTTTCTCGGGTCCATACGGGGATATGCATGATGATGTTCGATGAAACATTTTTTGTGTTAGTGGGGAATTGGAAGCAACCTAGGTATTCATCATTAAGAGAATAGATGAATATAATAGGGGATATGTCTACAGTGGCTTATTATGCAGAAATTAGGAGGTATATGCTAAAAATCCATATGGTAACAGATCTTAAGAACATAGGATTGAGTAAAAAGGGAAACAGAGTGAGATCTATGGCAAAATATTTTGTAAATTGAAAACCTAATATACAAAGCAACACCGAGCATCTTTCAAGGATGCTCACATATCCCATAATATTTATTTAATACATTAGAGAAAAATTGGAGTATGTATTGAGACATTGGGGAAAATATGAGGAAGCCTAACAGACTCATGATGATATCGTGCCTTAAACTGCATGATGAACTCAACTCTGCACCTGTGAAAAAATCCACACATTCGCTCACGCAAAGAAAATGTATTGATTCGATAAATACCTAGTAAGCACCTTCTGGAGTGAAAAAAACATGCCACCCAAATCCCCCCACGTAGAAATAACTACTTTTGACATTTTGTACCCTGTGCTCTTCTATACTTCTTTGTCTCATTTCTGAATCCTTGACTGACAAAAATAATAGTTACATGCTAAAACACATTTTCCTATTCTAATGATGTCTTTTTCAATGTTAGAAAACTTGCTGTTTTCCCCTCCTAAAAATCAACCCAAATATTCTCTGAATTCATCATTCTTTGCCTTTCTAGTTCTCATTTCAAGACAATGTCTTCAAATTGTTGACCAAACCTACTTTTCCATTCACTTCTCAACTTAAAACAACTGTCATTTCGTTCACCCTTCCCTTAAAGCTATTTTCTCAAAGGTCCTTGATGGTTTCTTAATATTTAATCAAATAGTCTTTTCTCTGTTTAAATTAATAAGTATTTATTGGGTATATAACTTGATATATGATGCCAGGATCTGTGTTAAGTGCAGAGCCACAAGATGATTCTAGTGCAGTCTCTGTGTTCCAGGAGATCATACTGTGGTTAAAAAATAGATATAGAAATAGATAATCTTAATATGATCTAATCATAGAGATAAGGTATGCTCAGGTTGACAAAGCTCCCCCAGGAGCTCACATGGGAACTTTGAATTTAGGAAGACTTTTTGGAGGAGATTCTGTCTGAGTGTGGAAAGACGTACCAATTAAATGAGATAAGAAATTCTAGACAGATGATTTTCAAATCTAGGTGTATATTTAGTCTTCACAAAAATTACTAATGCCTAGGCTCTACCCCAGACCAATGAAATCATGTCTGGGGGTGGAACTTGTGTATTATTTTAGAAGTTCCTCTTGTGATTTTAAGGTGCCTGAAGATCTGAGAAACACAGCTCTGGACTGAGAGAGGAACAAGAGCCAGGACACAAGGGTGTGGAATGGTGCGAAGTGTGGCTAGTAATATTAGAGTCTCCAATCCCAGGCTGTCTCACTCCAAAGAATGTTCTTAACCATTTCTCATTACTGGTTCTCATGACTGAGATGGTATCAGTCAGGATATGTTAGGTTACGCTGCAGTTAAACAAACAACTTAATGGTTTAGAATAACCAAGTTTTGTTTTTGTTTTTGCTTGCTTCCATTGGGGGTCATGAGGGTAGAGAGTGATGTCATTCCCAATCAGGGGCCCAGTCTTGTGGAGCTTTCACTATTTGGAGACAGTGGAAGGGAAAATAGTGAAGTGTCCATCCATTCTTATAGGCTTCCACCTGCAAATAACCCATGATACTTCTGCTTGCATGCACTAGCCAAATCCAGCAATGTGTCCATACTGAGTGTCATGGCGGCCTCCATCATGTGCCTGCATGATAACTGGAATATTTTCAAAAATAACTATCACTAAGCTATATTGCCAGGGGCAGCCATTTATATTCATCTGAGGTTCCACACTATCATCATGGTGTGGAAGTAGCGATTTCATCATATTTATGTCACCTAGGATATCCCCAAGACAGTTTAATGCTGTACTTTTTCATGCTTACGTCTAATTCTTCCACTTTCAATTTCTTACCAAAGGTCTGGCCTTGCCAGGAAAGTAAGAGTTGGGTTTCCAAGATTTCAGACCTTTCTGTACTTCTTCAGATGGAAACTCTCTTTCCCCTTCAGAGTAAAAGAAACGTAATAATGACTTTTTGAACCCACCGTTATATGTATCCACCCAGGTTCCATTTCTCCTTTTCTATTTGTGGATCCTCCCTCTGTATGATTTCTGAGGCCAATTGAGTCATGCCGGTCTCCTCCCATCTTTGTTTCCTTTGCTTATAAATCAAAACATTTCCCTGAGTCACTTTGATTTCAAAGAACTTGCTCATAATTTATCTCATTTAATTCCCAAACCAACTCTATGGTGGGGGGATTATTCAATCCTATTTTACAGATGAAGAAATTAAGATTCAGAGGTGAAAGAAGATTTCACCAAGATTCCTGATATGTTTACATCTTGTGACAGCTACCCTTGTCTCTTGTCTACTTTGTATCTTTTTCTCCCTTTAATGAGTTAAAATATTCACTCATTCTTTGACTCCTCATTATCTATCGGAAGCCTGGCATTGGACCAGCTGCAGGAGTGTACGTACATGGTGCTCTGCTCTCCATTGCTCAACCAACAGCCTTTTCTTCTTTTGATAGAACTCAATTTTTTTTTTATTTCATGTAACCAGCCAGCATATTCTATCTCCTGATCTAAGGGATCCTAGACCCCTACCCAGGCTCAGGACATGGCCCTGACTGGTCTAAACCAGTCATAACCATCTCATACCATAGATTTGAGGGCAAGCTGGTGGTCTAGTTCTGCAAACTAAGTAATAAAGAGAAGCCTGCTGAGAAGGGCTTCTCTTCCCAAATAAAAAGTCAAGGACTAATGATGTTAAAGCCTCTGTGCCTCCCCTTTCCCATTGCTAAACATGACCTTGATGTCCAGAAGTCCATCAGCCCTCCTGTGACCATGCTGTGACAAAACAACATGGAGGAACAGGGAGAGAAGAGCCTGGGTCCTTGAGGATATTTCTGGATCCCTGGGCTGCCTGCATCCGGACTTCTTTCTGGGACAGGAAAACCAAACCCCTTATATGTTTAGGCTTCTGTGAATGGAATTTTCTGTTACTTCCAGTTGAAGGGATTCCTAAGTGATTTGCCTATTTTGGTGACAGATTCATAAAAATATTCCTATTCATATTACACTTGTTAGTCACTGCCTACCAACCCCAGCCACGTCTGAGCAACTGTAACCCATCTGCGGCTCTCATTGTGCAAATTCCAAACGGAATGGTTGGGTTCTCCACGGGGGGATCTTTTTGTCCCCATGGATAAGGCTGATCCCAGGGTGGCAAAACCACAGACCAGCCAGTGAAAAACAATCTGAGCCCTACCCAGGCAAATGGGAACCAGGGGGACTCACGTTCTCTCCTAGGAGTCTGGAGTTTAGAGTTGAGAGAATGAGTCAGTGCACTCAGAGAGCTGAGCCGAGGGTCGTGAAGAGGGTTTGGGGCTCGGGTATATGATATGGACCATGAGAAAGCTGACATCATGAGGAAGCTGGTCAGGGGATGATTTCAAAGAGGGGCAGAAAGAGATACCCCTGAGAAGAGCAGAGGAAGTGATGCCTTGATGTCTCCTAACGGGGCACTGATTCCAGACCACATGAGCCCTTGTCATGAATCACTTCCTCCTTAGGGCAACTTGAGGGAATCTCTATTCTTGTCCTGAAATAAGCTCTAAAACTCTAGGTAATAAGAGCTATATTTTGAGTTAACTTTTTAATGTCTTCCAAGCCCTTTTCCTTGTATGTACAGCGCAAAAGGTAATACCTCCTGACAGGTTTGTCGTTGGGATTATTTGGGAAGAAGACCTAGCACAGTGCTTAGCACATAGATGGAGCTTGGTGAATGCTAATTCCTCTTCCATTTCCCTAATAGCTAGGTCTGTGTGGAGGTAGAATGAACTGCCTTGGAAGGAAGTCTGCAAGCAAACACCTGGCCACATGTGTCAAGCTTTGGATGGGTGGTTGAATTAATGATCCTTCAGTTGCCTTTATTTTCCAAGATTCGTGATTCTCCATGTCTCCGATTGAATCAGCTTCTCTAAGTAAACCAGTCTACTTCCGTTGCCTTGAACCAATCCCCACGAGGGAGTTGGTTGCAATGATTTGTTATGTTTAGGGCGTTGTGCCCACCCTACTCACTGCACTGTGAGTTATGCTTCACCTCCTTGAGTGGAGAGTAGCCACATAAATTATTCATAACTCTTCTGGGCAGAAGATTGGTCTATTCTCCCCCACTTATTTATGGATTCAATAATTTAGTTATATTAGTATGGACTCAGATATTTATTTTTTACTTTGGGTTATAATCCAGTACTATTTTATTTATTCTGCTGCTCGGATTTTTCCAGCTTTGGTTTAGAGCTTCCAGGGAAGCTCTTTGATTGTGTCCTTTGCCTTTTAAAATAATCTCATTATTGTGGAGGCTTTTTTTTGTTTTTTTTTATTAAGCACTTCCATACTTTTCCTTTCTGGCACTATAAGCTCCTCCAGGCTCATCCTATGTTTGTTCTGCCCCAGTGCTAGAATCAGCCATTTCTCCAAGAAGCTCTGGTTCCTTTTATTTCTTTATTTTTTAATTTATTTTTATTTTTTTATTTTTGAGGCAGAATCTCACTCTGTCACCTCGGCTAGAGTGGCATGGCACCAGCTTAGCTCACTGAGACCTCGAACTCCTGGGCTTAAGTGATCCTCCTGCCTCAGCCTCCCAAGTAGCTGGGACTATAGGCGCGTGCCACCACACCCAGCTAATTTTTTCTATTTTTAGTAGAGATGGTTCTCACTCTTTCTCAGGCTGGTCTCAAACTTCTGAGCTCAAGCGATCCTCCTACCTCGGCCTCCCAGAGTGCTAAGATTACAGGAGTGAGCCACCATGCCCAGCCCCTTGGTTCTTTTTATTAGGGATTGGTATTAGAAACTAAGATGTGAGTGCTAGGTGTGCTCAATATATATATTTTTCAAAGTAAAATTATTATAAAACATTTTAATTTTAAAAATAGTGAATTCCTTTTCCACTCTTTTCCATTAAATTTAAACGCTTTTGTACTTTTTCTTGTGGTTTTTACCTCCGTATTACTGACAGCATGTTTGTGTGGGCATTGTCTGATCGATCAATCTAAGATACTATCCATAAAGATGAACAGAGTTTGTCTTTCTTACACCCCCAGCCCCCTTCCTCTCTCCCTAGCCTCCCAACGTAGTCATATAACAATGTTGTGTTAAGCCAGTAGCCAGACTTTACAATATCATGGTCATATAACTATCTTTCACATTTAGCAAATGTATCATAATTACATTTCATTTCTTGTACAGCAGTTTATCTTTCCTGGTTGTAATAATGGCCTCATTCTTTCCTTTTCTTAATTTACCAACTATCAAAAATTCATCCCAAATGTTCCATCATTTCTATCAAAAAGATCTATCACATTTTTTTTGAAAATACCTAAATACATGAAATCATCAGTTACATACACCATCACTGTCCCAAACCTTACTCCTCTGCCCTTCTGCTCCAGCCTGGGCTTGGTTGTTACAGTAACTAGTCTCCAAAGATGTCTCCTCTACTACACCAATGATCCACATTTTCTGGTGTTCACATCATTGTATTGCTGCCCCCACTTAAATCTGAGATTACCTTACAACTTGCCTTTTGACAGTAGAATATTGTGGACATCTAAGGTGAGGTCATAAGAACCTTTCCAGATTTTTCCTGAGCCTATTGGAATGCTTCCCACCCCCACCCCCCACCCCTGGAGTTTCTCTCTTTCTCTCAAGCTAGAGTACAGTAGCTCTAACATAGCTCACGGCAATCTTAAGCTCCTGAGCTCAAGTGATCCTACTGGTTCAGCCTCCTGAGTAGCTGGGACTACAGGTGTGCACCGCCATGCCTGGCTAAGTTTTATTTTCTGTAGTCAGGGTCTCACTATCTTGCCCAGGCTGACCTTGAATTCCTGGCCTCAAGCATACTCCCACCTTGGCTTCCCAAAGTGCTAGGATTACAGGTGTGGGCCACTGTGCCCAGCTGGAATGCTCATTTTTGAGAAAGCTAGATGCTATGTAGAAACTTCATCTACTCTGAGCCTGCCATGCTATAAGGAAGCCCAAGCTGCCACGTGGGAAGGCCATGTGGAAAAAGAGAGTTGGAAGTCCAGCCCTAGCTCTTCTAGTCATTCTGTCAATTTGCTAGACACGTGAGTGTAAAGTCCTCTTGATCAGTATGTGAAGGAGAAAGTTATCTTGGACAAATAGTCCAACCTAGTCTTGAGATGACTCCAGTTCCAGCCACTGCAACCGAGGGAGAACTGCCCAGCTTGGCACAGTCCACCCAGGGAATCGTGAAAAGTGGATTGTTCAGGCACTAAGTTTTGGGGTGGTTTATGATGCAGTGAAACACTTCCCCACTAAGTCTGCTCTGCAATTGTCTTTTTGGGATTTTCCTTCACTGGAGTTGGATGTCCTGTTTCTGGATCCCATGAGTTTCTGTTTTGTGGTTAATTCTCCTGTTTTGCTACAGATTTCCCTTCCATAGCTTCCTAAAAAATGAGGTATGAGAAGCAAATTTTGAATCCATGTATGTCCAAAAAGGTCTTTATTATGCTCTTACATATGAGTAATAGATTGGGAATAGAATTCAAGTTTGAAAATCATTTTCCCCTCTGAATTTTGAAAGCATTCCTGCATTATTTTCTAGCTTTGCTGTTTAGAAGATCAATGCCACTCTGATTCCAAATCCTTTTCATGCAATATGCTTTTGTTTTGTTTTCTCTCTGGAGTCTTTTCATTCCTTTTCTTTATGTGCATTGTTCTCATGTTACATGATAATGTGCAATTTTGGTGGGGATAGTTTCATTCATTGAGTTTAGCATTTGGTCAGCCTTTTCAATCTGTAGACTCATGTCTTTTAGTTATGAGAATCTTTTATTATTTTTTATATAATTTCCTCCCCTCTGTTTCCTTTTTTAATTTTCTGGAATGACCCTACTCATTCTACTTCATAGATGATTATACTTTCTAGAAAATTTCCTTAACTTTATTTTTCAAATCTTCCATAAAATTTGGGGGCAGGTATAATATTTTTAATTTTCGAGAGCTTTCTTATTCTCTGATTTTTCATTTTTATAACTTCTCTGTTCTTTCTTATGGATGTATAATCTTTCTGAGAAAATATTAGCTTTTGAATTTTTTAAAAAGTTTTCTTCTGCTTTCACTGTTGTCTTTGTCTTTTATTTATGTTGAAGACTTTCCTCAAATGTCTGATGATCCTTAGTTGTCTAGTCATATCTAAAAGTGACACACTAAAAATTAATTTGAGGCTGGGTGCAGTGACTCAAACCTGTGACCACGTACTTTGGGAGGCTGAGGCAGAAGGATCGCTTGAGGTCAGGAGTTCAAGACCAGGCTGGACAACACAGTGAGACCCCAACTCTATAAAAAATAAGGAAAATTAACTGGGCATGTTGGTGCATGGTGGTCCCAGCTACTCTGGAGGCTGAGGCAGGAGGATTATTTGAGCCCATGAGTTCAAAGCTGCAGTGAGCTATAATCGTGCCACTGCAGTGTAGCCTGGGTAACAGGGCAAGATCCCATCTCTAAATAAAAATAATAAATAAATAAGTAAATAAATACTAATTTGAAGTTCTGCACGTATGGCTGACGTTTGTGCACTGGTGACTTTATTGACGGGGGGTTGGGAGGTATTGTTGAGGGGCATCCAAATATCAATGTCTGTAAATGTTTTACTGAGGTCATTCAGTTTATTCAGAGATTAAGTCTTCCAGTTTCCTTGGGGTAGCATGGGGAAAGGATCCCACAGTTCCATGGGCATTTACTAGGGAGATTTTCTCTGAATCCCCCTATTTTCATCCCTGCCCCTTGTCTGTCTGGCTTCTCTGAGACCAGAATCTCACTGGATATTTGTATTTTCACTGACACTGTCAGTGTGAGCAATGTTGAAGGTTTGAGCCTTGTTTGGCTGGTAATAATCAAATGAGGATTAAAAGAAAATCTGGAACTTTTGTGCATCCTGAGATTTCTTATCTGGTGCTAGGTAGGAACCAGTCACAGGTAGGCTTGGTCTTACGGTGGCATTGCCCTAAGGGTGACAGGTCAAACGAACATGTAGTGATTAAGCATGGACTTTTTTGGGGGTGGGGGGGAGGAAGAAAGCAAATTTTTTTATATATATTTTATTTTATTTGTTTTATTTTTATTTTAGGATATTATGAGGGTACAAACATTTTGGTTACATTTTATGTCTTTGCCTCACCCAAGTGAGGGTTAGAGGCATGCCCTTCCCCTCTACAATGCTCACCGTGTCCTTTAGTTGTGGGTTTACCGTCTCATCCCCCTAATCCCTGGAGAATATTACTGCCATGTGAGCACCCTAGCGTTCATCAGTTAGTACCAATTTGATGGCTAGTACAAGTGAAGCCCATTCTTCCGATCTTGTGATACCTCACTTTGGATAATGGGCTCAAGTTCAATCCAGGAAAATATAAGAGGTGCAAGATCACTGTTGTTTCCTATAATTGAGTAATATTCCATTGTATACATATACCAAATTTTAATAATCCACTCATGAATTGACGGGCACTTCAAACTAGGACTTAACGCCCTCTAGAGTCTTAAGTCTTTTTTTTTTTTTTTGTGACAGAGTCTAACTCTCTTGCCTGGGGCGAGTGCCGTGGCGTCAGCCTAGCTCACAGCAACCACAAACTCCTGGGCTCAGGCAATCCTACTGTCTCAGCCTCCCAAGTAGCTGGGACTACAGGCATGAGCCACCAT
>CAUYSK010001496.1:0-49319 GCA_963575035.1 Avahi laniger | reverse complement strand
AGCTGCCATGAGACACTGTGGACAGGCGTGGCTGCCCACGGCGGCCGGGATGAACTCCGCTGAGCGGGCATGGGGCCGGCGGGGCACACGGATTACCTGAGGCCGCCACGGAAGGTGCCAGGTAACAGCTGACCGACTTCGCTGTGCCGTGGCCCCATCGGACCCGGGTCCATGCCCGCTCAAAATCAAAAACCATGAAATCCTCGGGGGCACATGATATACATGGAATGCATTACATTTAAATCTTACCAAATATGTGCAAGACCTGTGTGCTTAAAAGATCACAAAACAGTGATCCAAAAGAGAAAGAGAGATTAAAGAAATCCAAATTAATAAAGAGATATTCTCATATTATATAAAAGAGTTACCTGAAAATGGACTATAGAACTAACTGGAAATTCTGAAACTATAAATTTTTCAGAAAAATATACAGCAAGTCAATTTCTCTGTCACTTTGTCTCTCCCCTTTGTCTTTCTTTCTAATTCCCTCTCTTGTTTTCCTATTTGATTCTCCTCCTTTCCAAGTTTCTCAGAGTGAAAAGAACCTCAAGTAATTTTTCCTAAACCAGAATTAAGGGATTTGGTGTATTTACTGTGTTCATGAAAAAAAAAAAAAAGAAACAAAGTCTGTAAAATAAAGATGTTTATTCTGAGCTGAATGTGTGTGACTGAAGGCTTAGAACACATGTTTTCAAGGGGTCCTGAGAAATTGTGTCTGTGGTAGCCAGGTTAAAGTTTGGTTTTATGCATTCATAGAGACGAGAATTACATGAACGATCATAACTCAATATGTGGAAGTTGTACATAGGTATCTTGAAATGGGGCTGGGGGAGTTACAGGTTACAAGTGGGTTTGAAGATGCTTTGATTAGTAATTGGTTAAAGAAATGAAGCTCTGTCTAAAGGCTTGGGACATTCTAAGTTAAGATAAAGATGTCTGTTAGTCAGAGACAAGCCACCCAACATTTATCAAAAGTCAAGTGATCTGTTAAGTAAATTGATGACCAGCAGGTGTGGTGTAAGCTTTGTCTTACATGGTCTTGGGTCCCATTAATCTTATTGTTATAAAGAGTAACTCCAAAAAGGAGGGGGAATAATGAGGTTTGTCTGACCTCCCTTCTCCTCATGGGTAGCGACTCAGCTTTAAGGTTTTTCTGGGGTCCCCTTGGCCAAGAGGGGTGTCCATTCAATTAACTTGGGGGCTTAATATTTTATTTTAGCTCATAATTGTCAGGGATAGATGAGGGAATTTTTGGAGAATGATTTGACCCAGGGGAGTCGGACAATGTGTTCATCCGCAATGGTGCCAAGGGAGGCTTCTGGGGTTTTGGGCAATCACCTGCTTCTACCACTAACAGCCACTTCACATAAAACATAAGTGAAGAATATACTTGCTGAACAAATACAGCTTCAAGATATATTTCCACTAAAGGATATGGGGAGCCCTAAAGGGAGGGAAGGGCATGCCTTTAACCTGCGTATGGGTGAGGCAAAGACATAAAGTGTAACTAGAATGTTTGTACCCTCACAATACCTTGAAACAATAATAAAAAAAAAGATGTAGATTGGCCAAATGGATTAAAAAACACAACCCAAATATATACTATCTCTAAGAAATTCATTTAATTAGCAAAGATTCTCATAGACTCAAGGTAAAAGGGTAGAAAAAATATTTCATGCAAATGGAAACCAAAAGCAAGCAGGAGTAGCTATTCTCATATCAGATAAAGTAGACTTTAAATCAACAACGTTAAAAAAAAGACAAAGCTGGTCATTATATAATGATAAAGGGATCTATTCAACAAGAAGATATAACAGTCCTAAATATATATACACCTAATACAGGAGCTCCCAGATTCATAAAGCAAATTCTAATAGATCTTAGGAAATAAATAAACGGTAACATCATAATGATTGGGGACTCTGACACTCCACTAACAGAACTAAACAGATCAATGAGGCAGAAGATTAACAAAGAAACACTGGAATTCAATGGGACTGTACAACAAATGGACCTAACAGACATTTACAGAACACTCTACCCCCAAAACTGAAGAATATACACATTCTTCTCATCACATTTTTCAAGACAGATCATATGTTAGGCCACAAAACAAGTCTCAGCAAATTTAGAAAAATTGAAATCATACCACATATCTTCTCAGACCATAGTAGAATAAAACTAGAAATCAATTCCAAAGGAAACTCTCAAAATTACACAAATAGATGGAAATTAAACAACCTGCTGCTCAGTGATCCCTGAGTTATTGAAGAAATCAAAATGGAAATTAAAAACATTTTCAAATTGAATGATGAAGTTGACACAAGCTTCCAAAAATCTATGGGATAGAGAAAAAGAAGTGCTAAGGTGAAAGTTCATAGTCTTAAATGCTTACATCAAAAAGACAGAAAGATCACAAATTATCAACCTGATGTCACATCTCAAGGAACTAGAAAAAGAAGAACAAACCAAACCTAAAGCTAGCAGAAGGAAAGAAATAACAAAGCTCAGAGCAAAACTAAACAAAATGAAAACCAGAAAAACAATATGAAGAATCGATGAAACAAAAAGTTGTTTCCTTGAAAAGATATACAAAATCGATAGAGCACTAGCTAGATTAATGAGAAACAAAGGGGAAGGGACTCAAATAAGCTTGATCAGAAATGAAAAAGGAAACATTACAACTAAAACCACAGAAATACAAAATATTATCTGTGACTACTATGAAAACCTCTATACACACAAACTAGAAAACCTAGAGGAAATGGATAAATTCTTGGAAACACACAACCTCCCAAGCCTGAATCAGGAAGAAACAGAAACCCTGAATTGACCAATAACAAGTAGTGAGACTGAAACAGTAAAAAAAAAAATTTTCAAAAAAAAAAAAGCCCTGGACCAGATGGATTCACAGTTGAATTCTACCAGACTTATAAAGAACTGGCACTCATTCTACTGAAATTGTTCCACCACATTGAGAAGGAGGGAACCCTCCCCCTAACTCATTCTGTGAAGCCAGTATCATTTTGATACCAAAGCCACGAAAGGACACAACAAAAAAAGGAAAACGTCAGACCAAAATCCCAGATAAATATAGATGCAAAAATCCTCAAGAAAATACTAGCAAAGTGAATTCAATAGCACATCAAAAAGATAATCCATTATGATCAAGTGTGTTTTATCTCAGAGATGCAAGGACAGTTCAACATACACGAATCAATGTATATGATTCACCACATAAACGAAAGTAAAAACAAAGACCATATGATCATCTCAATAGATGCAGAAAAAGCATTCAATAAAATCCAGGATCCCTTCATGATAAAAACTCCCAACAAATTAGGCATCGAAAGAACATACCTCAAAATTATAAAAGCCATATATGACAAACCCACAGCCAACATCATACTGAATGGGGAAAAGGTGACAGCATTCTCCCTAAGTACTGGAACAACACAGGGTGCCCACAGTCACCACTTCTATTTAACATAATACTGTACGTCCTGCCCAGAGCAATCAGGCAAAAGAAAGAAATAAAGGGCACCCAAATTGGGAAAGAGGAGGTCAAATTATCCCTGTTTGCCAATGATAGGATCTTGTGTCTAGAAAACCCTAAAGACGCCACAAAAAGACTACTAGAATTGATAAATAAATTCAGCAAAATCTCAAGTTATAAAATAAATGTATACAAATCAGAATCATAGCTGCAAAGAAAATAAAATATCTAGGACTATACTTAACTAAGGAGATGAAAGATCTCTACAGGGAGAACTATAAAACACTGATGAAAGAAATCATAGATGATGCAAACAAATGGAAAAACTCCTTTGCTCACAGATTGGAAAAATCAACATTGTTAAAATGTTCATGCTGCCCAAACTGATTTACAGATTCAATGCAATTCCCACCAAAATACCAATGTCATTTTTCAGAGATCTAGAAAAAATAAACCTAAACTTCATATGGAACCAAAAAAGAGCCCAAATTACCAAAGCAATCTTAAGCAAAAAGTTCAAACCTAGAGGCATCACATTATCTGACTTCAAATTATACAAGACTATAGTAACCAAAACAGCAAAGTACTGGTATAAAGGTAGAGACGTGGATTAATGGAACACAATAGAGAACCCAGAAATAAAACCACATAGCTATGACCAACAGATTTTTGACAAAGCAGACGAAACATACACTGAGGAAAGGATGCCCTATTCAATGAATGATGCTGGGAAAATTGGACAGCCACATGCAGAAGAATGAAACAGGATCCCTATCTGCCACCATATACAAAAATTAACTCAAGATGGATTAAAAATCTAACTGTAAGACCTGAAACCATAAAAATTCTGGAAAAAACCATAGGAAAAACTCATCTAGACATCAGTCTAGGCAAAGAATTTATGACTAAGACCTCAAAAATGTGCCTCCTCTTCACCATTCTTCAGAAAGTTACTGTAGGATGCGCTCTACCAAAATGTAGGCGCAGACCAAGAAAGAGAAAGAAAGGGGTCCAGCAAAGAGGAAAACCAAAAAGAAATAGACAGAGGGAAAGGGAACCCCTATGATGATGACAAAGTTAATCTCAGGATGACAGCACAGTCCTGAACAAAGACTCCAGGATAGATGGTGCCAAGAAGATTAAATTAATAGAATACCTAGATAGGTCTGGACATACTGAGAAGAAATTTAGACACCTGGAGGAGAATTTGGAGATCAAGTACGTAGAAAATGATAAATATATAGAGAGCTAAGCAAATAAACAATAAAAAGCAATTAATATTCCACGGAAAAGAAGCTATGCAAGAAAGAAAAAGTAATCATAGTATACTACATGGCTCAGCTATGACTAGAATTTACATGGTCGTAAGAATGTAAACCCTGATCCTAATCTAAACAAAGTGATACACTTACCGGGAAGATGAAAGAGGGCAGACATGTGAACGTGTGGAGTAGTGGGAGGTGGCAGAGTGAAAGAGAACTACATCTTTACCTTTCACAGTGAACATCAGTAGACAATGCTTATGACGACAATACCAAGAAACAGTGGTATAAGCATGTTATTTAGCGACAGGCAAATAAAAAAGAAATAATTAAAAGGTTAAAAGTGATTTATTCTAGGGAGTAGGAAATAGAGTCTGGGGGTGGGATGGGGTGGGGCAGACGGGGCTTTTCTGGTTTTTTCTTGTCAAATTATTTTTTAATTTTTAATTTTTGCCTTGTCAAATGATTTGGCTTTTTAAACTACATGAATGCATAACTGATAAAAATACAAACTCAATTTAAGCAATGCTCAGGCACAGTGAATATGGATACGGCTTTCCCTTCACATGCAACATTTGACAGATTCTTACACAACGGCTTTCTCGGGATCTCTAGGGAATGTCTCCAGGTTGCCTGTGATATAGTAGAGAGAACACCATAAGGTCCCTTCCATGTGTCCGCCTTGCGCAGCCTTGTGGAAATATTCACCAGCTAACGTCTGTAAAGAGAGATGAACAAAACATCGAGTCCTCCTGACTGGGCTGGTTCCACCAGAGACAAGGTGCTGAGAGACTTAAAGCCTGATATGATCACAGGCTTGTAACTTCTGATAGCTTTAAAAAACAAAAAAAACCAAAACCAGGGTAAGCAGCAGTTCCAGGAAGAAAGCCAATCACAGAAGCCAGCCTCTGGGATGTATGACCTCGCTTGGACCATTCTGTTGATTAGGTTTACCCAATAAATAAGACAACGTGTCACTATCAATACCATTGGCATCTCATTTGATCCTCACATAACCCCTGCAGGCTGGATAGAGGACTTTACCAGAAGTCACACCAGGTGAAAATCCAGGCATTTGCTTTCCTAACCTCCCTTAATACTTTCTTCAAACTCATGCGTAAAAACTGCATTTCCAGTAGGAAGGTGAGAATTAGAATTTGACAACAAAAAATCCACACTCCCAGATGTGTGGGAGGGTTACCAGACATTTGCAATGCAGAAAAATATACAGCCTCCTGTGTCATCAGAGAGGAAGAGGGAAGGAATAAGAACAAATACTTAAATGGATACACTTCCACTGATTACTGATACTTTTCTCAGGCAGTTAACTACGGCTTTTAAAAGCATGGGATTGAAGTCAGAGGGACTTGGGTTCAAATTCCAGTCCTGCTCCTTACTAGCTGTGTGGCCTTGAGCATGTTAGTTAATCTCTCCAAACCGCTTGCCTTCAACTGAAAAATGTGGCTTCTGCTAGTAAAGGGTTGTTGTGAGGATTAAATGAGATAACACACTCTTGAGGTTTAGCACAGTGCTTAACAAAGAATCATCTTCCAATCCCCCCACCCCACCCGAGACTGCAGCAGTCTCGTCCCTCCTAATAAACGCCACCTCCATTCTTCCATCTTAAATGCCGAACACCCTGGAGTCATCCCTGACACGGCTCACACCCCACATCCAATCCATCAGCAAATTCTGTCTCCTCGACCTTTCAAGTACCTGTCGGATCCAGTCACATCTCAGCCCTGCCACTGCTCCTGCCCACCATCCTCTCCTGCTGGGATCCAAAGCAGGAATCCCCAGCCCCACTCACCCACGCCTCCCTTCCGTTAGTCTCTGCCGGGATCCATCACCGCCCTGTTTGAGACTGCCCAGTGGTTTCCATCTCCCTCAGAGCAAAGACTGAGTCTCACACTGACCTTGCCGGCTACCTCCCCATCTCTCCTGCTTTCTGCCCCTGCTGTGCTGGCCTCTCTGCTGTTCCTCTAGCATGCCAAGCCCGCTTCCTTCTTGGGGCTTTTGCTCTGGCTGTTTTCCCTCCCTCTGGAATGTTCTGCTCCCAGATATCTGCAAGACTCCTTTAAGAGTCCGTACAAGGTCACCTTCTCAGAGAGGCCTTCCCTGGTGTCCCTTGTGTAATAACATCCCGCAGTCTCCACCCTGTCTTCCCTATCCTGTTTTATTTCTCCCCATAATAGTTGTCTTTCACTCTCCTTTTCTCCTGCTGTATCCCCAGGGCCCAGAGGAGCACCTGGCATTGGGTGGGTGTTCACTAGGTTTGGTTGAATGCAATGAGCTCGGGTTATTATTATCATCATCAATATTGCAATTAATAAAGAGGGTTTATATTTCACACTGGGGCCAGGTCCTGACTCCACTAAGTGTAAGGCTAAAGTTATTTAACGTCTCAGAGCCTCAGTCACCAAGTCTCCAAAATGGACATAACCACGGTAGCTAGATCAGAGGAGAGGCAGGATTACATGAGACTGCACACGGAAGGCGTTTCGCCTGGTGCTTGGCACAGAGGAAGCACTCAAAAAACACTGAAGATTGCCATTGTTGTTTTCCTTATTATGAAATCTGGTCTCACATCAAGCAACCCTATCTGGACTCAGCTCTCTTTGCTTCTAGGAAGATCAATCCCTGCACCATCTCACGCTCATGCCCCCTTGTATCATCTCCCTTTCCTCCCCCCTGCTCACACCTCCCCCATGAAGCCTTCCTGACTGCTTTGCCCCCCACTGGCCCCCTCTCCAGAACTGTTTGGGTCATGTCATTGATCACACACTTGGCACTTGGTTAAATGCCACCCTTTGTTCTTCACTATCTTGTCTTCCTAACTGGACCCCCTGAGCTCTGCGAGGGCAGGGACTGTGTCTGGGGTTGTCTTTAGCCCCCACAGTGCCTGGTCCAGGCTGGGCACACAGTGCACCCTCGAGTGGCTGTCCAGCTGCAGAGCTGTCTCATGTCCAACTCACTTGATTCCTTCCAGGAACTCCTGGGAAAACGCCATCCAAATACAGGACTCCAAGATTGTACGATGCATCTGGATTCCCCATATCTTCTGCCTTTAACCAGTACTTCGCCGCTTTGGCATAATTTTTCTTGAATTTGTGGTAATACCATCCCAGGCCATTGACTGCCTGATGCAATCCCTAAATTTTAGAACAAGGAAGAAATTAATTTTTTTTAATGAAATCTAAAGAGATTTGGAAGCAATTGTTATGGAAGCATTCTGCCTGAGTCTGAACAAAACCTTCCCTTTCTCTATTTTGGGGCAGATGGCCTTATAGAAAAGCTAAGTGCCAGGAAACAGGAGCCCGCCTCAGCGTCTTCCCAGGTGCATCTCACAGGCTGCTGCCGGGATTTCTGTCTCCAGCTCAATGGTGCTGCTGGCCCCAAATCACTGTTCCGCTCCTGTGGGCTCCTATGCCCCGTCCTTGTCTACAAAAGGCCTCCTATCGCCCTGAGCTATCAGCAGTGCCCTTAAAATTCATGAGCACTTGGCTGAGGCCCGAGACTTGCCCTGGCTGGGACAGTTTCTGGGTGACCTGCCTGCCCATCTTTTGATCGCTCTGCCCTGAACACCGATATGGACTCTGAGCAAAGCAGCCACCACATCCTACTTGCAAAGCACAGGTGCTCTGTGTCTGCTGGGCGTCCCGGTTCCGACAAGGGGTATAGAGTCTGGTGGAGGCAGAAGCAGAAGGGGAGGGTGGTGCAGAAGGAAGGAGGGTTTCAGAGCTGTGTCTAAATCAGGAACTGGTACCAGAGAGGGGCCCATGCATGTCCATCTGGCCTCCAGCCTCCTGTTCTTGCTGAATTCATTCTACAGGTACTGCTGCCTGCTTTGCCCAGATGCTCCCACTTGCATCATATGACAGCCTCGAGCCTGCTTGTTAAAAGCTCAAGAGTCCTGCAGAGGTGTGAGTGGTCCTGACAGAGCCTCCTGCCCAGCTGTGAGACCCCTGTGTGCATACCTAGACATACAACTCTTTCATTCCTCACTGCCTCCCAGACCCACACAAGACCATGAACTACAGGGGAAAAGAGAGTTTGAGGGGCAAATAGTGTACTTGCCTCTGTAAACTTGTTAAGTCAGAGTCTAAGTGGGCATCCAAATCTCTATAGCCTCCCCTTTCACCAGTGAAGAATGGGTGTCTCTGGTGTCTCTCAAGAATAGATGCCCAGAGTCCAGCCTGCAGCCCTCCCAGCCTGCAATGGCTCCCAGAAGGCTAAACTTCTAGTCTGCACGTTGTAATCCAGGTGCCAGAATGACCTCATGTGAGAAACTAGCAAAACTCATTAGAATACAAGCTCCATGAGGGCTGAGATCTTGGTTTTGTATCCCAATCACAGAGTAGGCACTCAATAAATAGTTGACAAATGAACAACAGCCACTCTTTGATGCAAAACAAAGTGAAATCCAAATCCTAACCCTCAGGATGGAGAGTCGGACTCATACCCGCAGACTTCCTGAATACCCGACCTTAGAGTGCCACGTGTGGAAATGTCAGTGTCGTGGATCCAGTCATGGAAGCATCTTTCCATGACATTTTTTCACCTTCCAAGGTAAGCTTCCACTAAGTATCACAGAATGTACTTTAATGAAGTGATAGACCAGGCCATACTATAGTGGCAAGAACCATCTTTGGGACAAGCCCACAGAAGCTACACAGCAAGATGGCTTTTGTGTAGCTCGGGAGGCCACAGCTTTATTCAGATGCACCTGTCACTGCTCAAAACATTTTCAAAACTCCTTCTTCAGGAATTGCCTTGGGTCCCAGTTCAGGAGACCCACAAGGAATCCTATCTTACTGATGAATGCTCATACTTTGTTCTTGATATTCACCCACCTCAATCGACAGATCTGCCTCTGCGTGTCCTTTGGCTAGTTCCAAAAATCAAATTATATGCAATCTTCACCACAGTGCCCAACAAAGAGTAGGCACTTAATAAGTCCTTGCTGAGTGAATAATGAGAATCCTATAAACACTTTAAAGTACATGACTACTCTAGACCATAAAACTCACTTTCCAATACTTCTCTAAGCTCTGCTAAAAATCCATCCAAAATACAGCACATTAGACATCACTTCACCACTAGGTGAAGAGATGTCAGCCAGGAAACCAGCCAGGAAACCCCCTCACTGCCCCACTTTTTAGGGTGCACTGGAGCCAATGCCCTCAATGACTACCACGAAGTTGCTTTTCTACTTCTGCCCTATGATATGTGTTGAGGTGAGGAGTTGGTGTGCACGTCAGGGGGTTCCCTCTTCCTGGGTCATGTGTCCTCTGGACAGCACAAGATGGAGGAAAGGCCTCTTGGGTCTCTTACTCCGTGCTCTGACTTCCTGCTCTAGAGAACAAGACACTCTGAGCTCCTCAAGGAAAATCAATGGAGAGGAAAAATCAGCATGGTCACTTTAGTAATCTTCATGGTTAAGGCAAATACTAGTAGTCTTAGAAACAGAGCCCATCCAAGACCCAAAAGGGCTATAAAATGCGTTGTCAAGGTGTAGAATTATAGAAGTCTCTACAAATCCACTTATTTGCATCTCTGTATGCATGTGCATATGAGTGTGCACGTGTGTGCTTGAGTGTGGATATGTGTGTCCTCACCACCAAGCAACATTAAAACCTCTATTCCGTAGCACTGTATAGAAACTAGCTGACTTGAGGACACCAGTGAAGTGTAAATAACGACAGCAGCAAAATAACTCCTAAACGTGGCAACAAACTTGATAAACAGCCCAGTTATCAAAGCGCAAGAAGCAAATGGGAATTGGACACGACAGGGTTAACCTTCAAAGGAATCAGGCGTCTGGTTTTCCTAATTCAATGGCATTTACACCCATTCAGTCTCCAGGAGTCCCGCTGCTTGTTATCAGGGCAGCCCGTGATTATAATTTTAGCCTTCAAACAAAATCAGCCTGAATTCTATTGACTGGAAGGTGAATTCAGCTTTTGAATTTTGCTGCCCCCATCACGGCAAGTTTCTGCATGTATTGTAACCCAAAGTGACTAATCACGGCGGTGCCATGAGCCCTCCCCACCTCACCCCGTTTCCACCTTGGGCTTTGTAGGAAGAGGCCGGCCATTTCCTCTTTTAGAGGTGTGAGCCTGTGGGTGTGTGGCGGAACTGTTTCCCTTGACAATACGCAAGTGTTACCTTGGAAGCTGCTTTCTTCATCAGCTCTAAGGCAAGCCGTCTGTTCTTTTTCACTCCTTGACCCTAAACATTGATAAACAGCAATGATTATGAAGAAAATAAACCCAGAGCGCACTCAACAGCATCACACAGATACATCAGAGTTTGATATAAAGTATTGAAGAATAAAACCCTAACCTTCTCCATTTCAACCCAATATTAAAGATCTATATGCAGTGCTGTTACATCACTACCATCATGGTCATGTTATTATTTTGCTTGCATTTGCGGAACAGAGGTAACAAACCTCAGCCTCCCAGTTTAGCAGCCCCCACCATGTGAACTGCATTCCCGTCAATCCACAGGTGCTGCTGGGAGAAGCCATGAATCAAGTTAAATGAGTTTGGTCATCCTGGATGCTGTCCTCTAGGGATTATATAATTGACCAGCCAGAAAAAGCAGTTTATGTGTGTTGGACAGTCCAGAGTTATTAGGCTATCGTTTGCAGCCTTCCTTGGTCCTGGCTGGAGTCCCCAGGGTGGAACATCATGGCTTCAGAGCCAGCTTGAGGACCTGCCACGGAGGAGACAGAACACAGTGGAATGGGTGGCCTCAACTGCAACTAACGGAAAACTAACAAGTTTCTTCCAGCAAGATCAAGATTCTTCCAGAAGAGGTGGTTTGTCCACCACAGAGCGACATGGGCTTTGGGGTTCTTGTTACAAGACAGGAATTCTGCAGGCCACGCTGAGATGTCTGGAGGACCCTGTGGGGAAATGGTGGGTCTGTGGGTGGGGTGGAAGGGGGTCCCTGATGTCTCTCTTGACACAGACAAGGACAGCCAGCTGAAAACTGCAGCTGCTTCCAAACTTGCTTAGAATTACTGATGCTCCCCACCTCCCCACGTGCCACTTGGGGTCCTCCTGGACTCAGACACAGCGGTTGACAGGATCGCACGTGACATGAATATGAGAGGGTTTTGCAACAAATACAGCCATTAACTCTATTTAAGTGCTTAGCTGGATGGTAAATGGAGACAGCACTAGTTAACATTCCTGTGTTACTGAACGTGGGCCAAGCACTGTATAGTACATCTAATCGTCACATCAGCCCACCCAAGGTGCTGCTGTTGTTCCCATCTGAGAAACTCGCCCAGGGTCACACAATGAGTGGGGAGTGAAATCAGGATTGGAGTCCAGGCAGGTGGACTCCAGAATCCAAGCTCGTAACCACCATACTCTGTTTTCTCCCATATGTTTCAGCTCACAAGCTCCTTGCAGGATATGGGAAACACACAGTATGGGCATGACTCATTATTTTTAATGACCCCAAATAAAACTGTGAATCCAACCAAAGGTTAAATTATACACATCAAGTTTCTACTAGACTTTAACTTACCTACTTAATAAAACCCATGAGCTGAAGCTAAGTGGAGGATGAAAATATTTTTCAGAAGTGTATCATTACTTCATTTAATTAGAGAGGGAGAGGAAAGAGAAGAGGACATAGAAGGATACTGGGAATAACTGGATGGGGAATGAGACAATTTTTTTGGACTTCCAGAAAAGCATCAGAAACACCAGAATTAGAGACTGTTAGAACCTGGTTAAACTCAAAGTTTATCTTCTCCAACTTCTTTGTTTTGAGGGAGTAAAGCTTGATTCCAGAGAGGTTGACTTATCCAAAGCTTCACAGTTAGATCTGCAACTACAACCCAGATACCATGATTTCTAGAGTAGGGAAGTGTCCAGTGTACTTGCTGTTCAATCACAAGTGGGATAACGTCTTGCACAAAGACTTGCACTATACATGAATCCGAGTAGTGCTGGAAGTTGCTGAATGAGAGAAACGTAAAGTCCTAGTACCCGATTATCCACTGAATGAATTGATGAAGGACAGTTGCTACCGTCAAAGTCAAAGCTTCATCCTCATGTGGATGCCAGATGGAACAGACTTGATTGCCTTGAACAAATCACAGCCACCACCCTGGGCCAGTCTGTGCACACAGCAAGCCAGGTGCCCCACACAGCCAAACGCACTTAGTGTTCTTTACATATGGAAAGCACATTTTCCCACAGGGTACTTTCACGTGGAATATCCTTGGGGAGACCTTCCGGCCAGAGGTGAAAATCTTCCCTGAGATGCTGATCAAGGGCTTCGAATGAAGTCTCACCTGGAAATAGCTTAGCTAGAACATAGGAACCCCCTAAAAACTTTAGGGTGTGGGAAACCACACCCCGAGGAAACATGTCACTTCCACAGTCATTTAGTTACGTATTTGCTTCTAGATTGCAAGATCCCAGTGGGCAGAAATAATGTCTGATTTGTGCCTTTATCTTTTCCACACTTTGGACAGTGACCAGCCCCAACTTTGGAGGACAGGTGCCGCCCCTCTGCACCTATTGACCCTGTCCTCTGTCATCCCTTCCAGTGTATGAGCCCCCAGAGGTCAGGGACGTGGCTCATGCATGCCCCTCCATCCAGCACAGAGTCTGGCACTGGTCAGCCCTGAATGGTGCCTGCTGAATAAACACACTAGCGCACGGGCATGTGGCTAAGGTTCAAACAGTTCCTATGCTGGTTTGGCAACCGGAAAGAGATGGTCTGGGCTCTTAATGTGGAAACCACAACAATGAATAGGTTTTCAGAACTGGCATGGTAGAGAGCATTAGAAACGTAGCAAAAGTCACGGTTGTCCATGAGTGAGTGGCCACAGCTGCGCTCTGGAGCTAGGCCTGGCCATGGGCATACATGTCCTTGTTGGAAGACAGTCGCTTTTGGGGAGCAGGCAGCTGCTTTCTTTGGGCGTGAACATAAGGTCCAAGAGCTTCCTTACCAAAGCCACAGCTTTTTACTTTTCCGAGGTTGATGAATTGGTGTCTCTGTGCTTGGGGACGAAGAGCACAGACGGGGAGCCGGACTGCCTGGATCCCAGACCGAGGTCAAAAATGTACCAGTTGGGAGACCTTGGGCAAGTCACAAACCCTTTCTGTGCCTTTGTTTCCATGTATTTGATTCCATAAACAGCAATCACAATCCACTAAAGTACCTATCTCATAAGCTGGTTCTGAGGACGAAATGCGTTAATCCGCGTGAAGCAGGCAGCAAGCACTCAATCGGTGCGGACTCTTACTTACTTTGTGTAGGGCACACAGCATTTCACGTTCCCAAAGCCCACTGGTTATACTGTCTCGTTCAATCTGTGGTCATTGCCATCATCCCACGAGATCAGCTGACTCCAAGGACATGCACGACGGGTGCAGAGGTGAGACTTTAATGCCCATCCTCACGTCCTAGCTCTTCCCACCCCTCTCCTGTTGGCTCACACTCAAGATCTTTATTTTCATCAGCAGAACTGTCGGGATCCAGCCGGATTACACCGTAATTCAAGGAGAACACTGCCGGATGGCAAACTCGCAGCACCTGTGGGGGCTGACGGCCACGTGCCACTCCCTAAAATATGGGTGTCTCCTCCAGAAGGCCACAGTTCTTGCAAAAGCAAAGAGAATCCAGGTGCCAAACATAAGACTAATGATTAAAAATGAGGACAGGGATCTGCTTCTGACGCTGCCTTTTCCATCAATATCCCTTTCCATCAAGAGTGACAGCAGCATATACTGAGCTTCTTCAGTTACCGGCTCTGTTTGCCTACACGCCCACAGGAAACTGCTTGGGATGTCCGATAAGAATTGCATAATTCAGTACAAATCAAGTGATTCTTACCTTGAACAGCACAATGGCATAGTCGTATATTAACGCGGGATCCTCGGTCTCCAGGGCACCCTTGGCGTACCACTCGATCGCGGCTTCGGGATTCTTGGCCACGCCTTGCTGCCCCCAGAACAGCATCTGGGCCAATCGTTGCTTAAGACAATAGCAGTTGAGGACAGTGACTTTCCTGTGTAATGCTTAATATAGGACTTTAGAAGGTGGGAGGACAAACCTAGCTTACATGTTTTATATTAAGAAGGAAGGATTCGCTGGACACACTTTTTATCTTCCAACTGGAGGCCAGAGCCCTGAACATGGACTTGTGTAAATGCAAACCCTTAACACAAGCTGGAAATGATCCACGTGTGTGTGTGTGTGTGTGTGTGTGTGTGTGTGTGTATCTATTGCACCCAGGGCCAGAGCTGGATAGAGGTTGGTCAACAATCAAAACTCTCTCCCCTCCCCCAGTGCCCACTCCTTTGAGTGGTATTGCCTGTCTTTTTGGCCCAGTGATCAGCGTGGTCTCTGCACACCTGGATCATTAGGGCACCCTTCTATAGCACTAATCTCCTGTCTCCTCATTTGTAGACAAGGCTGGCTCCACCATCAGACTGGAGGCTGGGAAGTCCTGAGACGTAGGACCCCCAGGATGTTATTTGTCTCTGCCCCTGTCCCCTTGGCCCCCACCAGCAGAGCTCAATAGAAGCTCACAGAAGCTGCTCAGCAAAGATTTGCTGAATGAGGGAAGGAAGACCTGCCCGTTGTTAGGAAAGTTAATGCAGGCTCTGGAGCACGTAGGAAATGGCTCTGGCATTGGCATTCCCAGAACTACAAACTAGAATTCCTTCCTGCACTGGAAAGACTGCAGGTGCCCAGGGATGCGACCCGGGCAGCGTGCATTAACATTCTGGCCTCATGTGGGTACCTATTGCCTTTCCTTCTTCCTACTTCTCCTCTCATCTCCTTCCCTTCCCCTTTCCCCGCAAATACTTACAGCTCCCAGCAAAGTATTTCCTGAAATGCAAGGACAATGTCTGCAGAGGGGTGAGAGGCTGGTTACAAAAGAGCCTCTGAACTGCTTGTTGGTTAATGCCTGTGACTCTTTTCTCTTTTCCTTCCTTTTTCCATCTCTGGTCTTCCGCCTGCTTAGCAGCCCCAGAGGCTCTTCCCGATGCTGCTGTGCTCACTGGCAACACTAAACAAAAGCAAAACCCATCCTTCGGGAAGGAGGCTTCCTTCCAGCGCAATCGGCCTTAGCAGGCTCCCATCAAGGGCTTTTCTTCATAGTGAACTCAAAGCCAGGAAGCTGAGAGAGGACGTCTTCCCAGCCTCCTGCCCTTTCTTGTACCTCTTAAAAGTCCATCCAAAAGACAAGAGATGCTCAAGAGACAAGGTTAATAATCCTTTTGGCCTAACACACTACAAATGATTTTCTATTGTTCTCCTAGCTGAATTCAAGGCCTTCTTCTCAACACTCATCTAATTTCTCCTACACCCCACGAGGCTTCTTGTTTTTCTTTCTGATGCATGCACTGAAATATATGATGGTAATCTTTAGGGCTGCCCACAAACATTGCGGCTCTCTCTCCTTCTGGGTGAGTAGTAGGACTACATTCTTGCCCACTTGAAGTCAAGAATGGCCATGAGACTTGCTTTGACCAATGAAATGTGAGAAGTGAGTTGTGTCACTGAAGTGTTAAGAGCCAGCCTGTAATGTGCCATGGCCATCTCCCTACTGTGATGGTTCTGGAAGTCTCTGTCAGCTTGGGCTCCTAAGGGACTGTGAGAGCAGGGCCCCCTGCCAACCCCCATTGAGCACGCCATGTGAGCAAGGAACAAAATGACATTGTTTTAGCCACTGAAGTTTGGGATGTTTTGTTACCACGGCATAACCTGTTCTCTCTTAGCTGATAGAATCTCTGAGACAGCAGACTGCATTTACCTGAGCTGCTGCATTGCCTCGGGTAGCTTCATGCTTCAACCACATAAAGATGTCTCCATCTTCTTTGGTTTGTACCTTCAGTATTTCGTCATCCTTTAGTCTAATTGTTTCAACATATGCCTAGGAGGAAGGATAGAAGGAAGGAAGACAGAAGGGAGGGAAGGAAGGAAGGAAGGAAATATCCAAATGAATAATATGAGCATGCAAAAGACATGACCTTATTCTTAAACCAGCAATTGCTCATGCAGAAACTATATGAGGAGTTGAAATATGAGGTGTGCCTACAATGACAAAAGATCAAACTCTTTTTAAATGAATGTGTCACATCTCTTACATCTAAATGGGTGTTTGTTCATATCAAAGTGTTTGCCTTGGAAAGCCAAAATTATTTCCACTTCTCCTTCTATTGCTCAAGCTTGTTCAAAAGCCCACTTTGTGCCAGTGATTTCAGAACCTGATTATACACATGCAGCATCAAAAAAGGTAAATCAATATTTTCTAAGTATAACCTTATTTTTGATCCTAAAGTATTACTATCCTGCATGACTAACCCCTTTTATTTCACAGGCTCAGCTTCAAATATCTTTTGGCTATTTCCAAAAATTAAATCTACTCTGAAAAAAGAAGAGGGCATGTTAACTCTGAGGATGCAAGAAAGAATGTGCTAGAGGCTCTAAAGATGAATCCAAAGAGAAACTTTAACAAAATGTTTAGAATTCGCACACAGCCTCCCAGGTATCTGGCTCCTTTGAAGAAAATAAGATTCATTTTGATGTCTAAATTTTTGCTGTTTATTAAAAATCCGATCCCGTTGTTTCACGGTCTCGCCTTATGCATAATGAAATCTATCTAACGGTGCCATGAGGAGATACTGGAGGGGACTTCCCGCGCCCACAGCACGCCACAGGCAGATGGTGACAAAATCGGATGTGGGCTAGTTTGGGGAAGAAGCCTCAGGAGCCAGGCCTGATTTCCCTCCTGACTGTCTCTGTTAGTTTGATAAGAGTACCGAGAGTCAGGAACTCCAGTCTGCAGCCCATTCTTCGGAAGGTCTCTCAGCTGTCTCCTCCACCGTGGCCACGTGCAGCCAGGAGTCCCTTTCAGGGCCATTAGGGGGCTAAGACTTGAGGACAGTGTCAGGCTCAGAACCCAGTAGATAGCCTTTCCTGCTAACCTGCTAACATCTAACCTGGGGAGGCCACCAAACCAAGAGCACCAATTAGAATAACCATGGTCACTACCTTTTATTGAAACCAACTCTGTGCAGAGTGTTTAACAAATATTTTTTCATTTAAGCCTCACAACAAAGCTGAGGCCCACCAGGTATCACTGCCCCCAATTTATAGGCAAAGAAACTGAGATTCAGAAGGTAAAGCCATGAACTCAAAATCAAATGATAGAGCTGGCCCTGGAAGCCAGGTTGGCTTGACTCCAAAGACAGCTCTCCCAAGCCCCTACAAAATGTCACCCTCTAGCAAGAAGGTGCTGAAATCCAGTCTGGGCACAAGCCACTCTGGTCTACTCTTTGCCAAGTGTATGGCCAGAGTGTACGGAGGGCGCCCCATGAGCGGATGTGTCACTCAAACTCCAGGGACTCCGTTCTGCTGTAAGTCTGGAATTCGGCCGAAGCCTAAGCTGCCCTAATAAGGAATTCTCAGCTGGAGGGTTTCTGTTCAGCTGGAGAGTGTGGGTGTTTTGGGTTTTGATTGTTTTTCTTCTCCTCCTTGTTTCATTTCTTCCTCCTTCTCCTTGTCATGGAACTTGAATGAAAGACATGACACGTGGAGACACAGTACCCACCCTCCAGGGACTTACACTCTTCCATCTTTCTGCCCCTGTTTGGCAGATTATATATACATTATTATTATTATTATATTATTGTTATATAATATATATAACAACCATCATGTATGGTGTGCCAGGCATTGTTCTGATTGCTTTACTCTGATGGACTCATCAAATCTCTGTAATCTAATAAGATAGTCACCATCAATATCCCCATTTCACATATGTGGAAACTGAGGCACAGAGAGCTTAAGTAACTTGCCTGGGGTCAGATACTGAGTTCTTCAAATTTAGGAGTCAAGTCCAGGCCAGGTGGCTGTGGGGCCCACACTCCTCAGCCAGCCTTACCATCCTGTGAGGGACTCACGCATCTGGGAGGAAGCAGCTGGTGACTGTTTCACTGTCACCCTTATCCACAATATGCTCTATCTAACAGTGCTGTCAGGGGGTTTTGGCAGCGATCCTGTTTCCAAGGCACCAGTGCAAAATTGTGAAGAAGGGACACAGTCGTCTTTTGTATCTGTCCCCTGACCTATCCCTGTCCCACTCCCCGGGGTGGTGCCATTTAGCTTCACAGAAGGGTGGGGACATTAAGAGTTATATATATTACATAACTTTCATATCAGACCCTGGGGCCTTGAATTCTAACTCATCTCGAACTACCTGTGTGCTTTGGGCCAGTTACTTTATTTATCTGAGACTCAGTTTCTGCATTCATATAATGGAGTTTAGCAGGGTACTTGCTATACCAAAAGCACTCAACCTATTAGCCATTATTTTCTACAGCGCATAGAGTTAGAAAGACCTAAGTTCAAATCTAGGCTCCACTACTCAGTTGCTGTGTGACTTTGAGCAAGTTCTTTAGCTTCTCTGAGTTTCAGTTGCCTCATCTATAAAATGGGAATAATATTGGCCTCATAGAGTTGCATGAGGATTAAATGAGATTGTTTATGAAAGAACTTAGCAAAGTGCTAAGTTCAGTATTATGGCACGCTTTCAGTAAATGGCAACTCAGCATTTTTTTAGGGGCTTAATTCATTCTAAAGTGTAAAAAGCTGATAGCAGCTTACAATATTAGCCCTGTGAGTATTTGTGGTTTTATATAGCTCAAAGCCTTATGTTGTGAGGATGAAGATGCACCTAAGATAATTTTATGCTTCAAAAAATAGAAAAAAATAGAATTTGGGAAGGGAGTGTTGGGGCCAGAAACATTTAGAGAGCTCATATTGCATGCTGGGATCTGTTCAGCATGTGGATTGACTGACTTATTTGTGCTTAGCAAATAAGTGAGGTGCAACCATCATGGCGCCCACTCTACCAGGCGGAACGGGTCAGAGTGGTGAGCGGAATTCGCCAGGATTTCACACTCAGTGAACAGTGGACCTGGGACCTGGAACCGCACCACGCTGCCTGCTATACCCAGGCAGAGGGGCTGCTTCTCCGCAGTTCTGTGGTCACCATGGTAGCAACTAGCACCACACTGGGGCCACATTCCTGAGGCCCTCTGTGAGAGCAGACTACCTACGAAGACACCCGCACAAGGAACGACCTTTAAAAAGAACAGCTGTTCAACTATTCATTCACTCACAACATTTTGTGACCAGGAAAAGCTGGGGAGAAACTTCAGGATGGAGAAGAAACATTGGGGGTGAATTGGGGGGTGGGGACAGAGCCAGGTGGATGCTGGCAGGAACTGAGAGTCCCAGACTGACCAGTTCTGGGATCTTCCGTGGCTTTTCAGGGGTTCTTTTGTTGCCATTTTACAAAATTGACATCTCTAGAATGAGCAGCTCAGAAGCAGGATTAAGGCCGGGCACAGTGGCTCACGCCTGTAATCCTAGCACTCTGGGAGGCCGAGGCGGGTGGATCGCTCAAGGTCAAGGAGTTCGAGACCAGCCTGAGCAAGAGTGAGACCCCGTCTCTACTAAAAAATAGAAAGAAATGATCTGGACAACTAAAAATATATATATATAGAAAAAATTAGCCGGGCATGGTGGCACATGCCTGTAGTCCCAGCTACTCGGGAGGCTGAGGCAGGAGGATTGCCTGAGTCCAGGAGTGTGAGGTTGCTGTGAGCTAGGCTGACGCCACGGCACTCACTCTAGCCTGGGCAACAGAGTGAGACTCTGTCTCAAAAAAAAAAGGAGCAGGATTAAAACCTGCTGGCCAGGTCACCAGAGCCCAATGGCTGGAGCCATTGCAACCCTCAGGTCACCCTGGACCAAGCCCCAGAGAAGGCTCCACACCGTCCCGGAGACAAGACACTCCCTTCCCACTGCCAAGGGCAGCATGTTGTCAGACCTTCCATCTGTGTCTGTCGCTGACTTCAAGAAGGCAGAGTGGGGAGGGTGGGGAGAGAGAAGTGGAGACAGAGAAAGGAGAGAGAAAGGAGAGAAAGGTAAGAGAGAAGGGGGAGAAAGAGGAAGGAGGAGAAGGGAAGAGAAAGGGACAAAGGACAGGAAAAGAGGCAGGGAGAGAGACAGGAGGGAGGAGAGAGAGGAAAGGAAGAAAAGAAAGAAGAAGGGAAAGAAGGAAGGGGGAGAGAGAAGGAAGGAAGACAAAAAAGCCAAACTCTAACTTATGAGCTGGGGAGCGAAGGCTGTCAGCAGCCCCACGTTTTCCAGAAGCATCTGCCTTCCCTGAAGTCGTGAAACACGACGGTTCAGCCAGCACCCCTGGGCAGTGGGGAGCAGGCCCGGCCCTCACTTAAACCACCGCCACCCTGACTTCCTTCAAGGCCGTCAGAAGCGGCAGGAGGAACCCGCCTCGCAGAGTGTTTAAAACCAGCTCTAATGCTTGGCTCCCAGTAGGGGTGTGTGTAGTTTTTTTGGCTGAAATTTAACACTTTAGAGATTTAAACATAGAAATGGGGAAATATCAGCTGCAACAGCAGGCAGACAGAAGCAAATACCCGGGAGTCCCCGAATGTGGGCTGTCACATACGAAAGCGGTGCCGAAGGCGAGAGTGGCAGAGTCAAGGCAAGTGCTCTGGGCACCTGCCGCGAGGACGAGACACTGGTCTCCCCGAAAAGCACCAGTGCCAACAAGACACTGCAGCCACTTTGCGTTCGTCCCTGGGGGAGCTCCGCACTCATCCTATCCGTCTCCCCATGGGTGAACACCAAGCGCTGGCTACGTGTCAAGCACGGCGCTGAGCACCGGGGTCACCGAGGAGCTCACGGTCTACCGGGCGCCAGCTCCGTGGGCCTGCGCACAGCCCAGCGCGGGAGCAACGACGGGGCGTGCCCAGGTGTTACGATGGCACAGCAAGGAGAGATCCAGGGAGGCTTCCAGAGGAGGTGACATCTGAGCAGAGTCAACGCAGGAGGAGTCAGCGGGGAAAGCGGAGTGGGCGTGGAGAAAGAACCAGATCAAGGAGCGCCCCACATGGCACGCGCTGAGCTAGACTTATTCTTCTGGGTGGGCGCTTCTCAACCCTGGCTGCATGTTATAGCCCTCCGAGGAGCTTTTAAAACACACACGTACACGTGTACGCATATCCGCATGTTACACACGCGTGCCTGGGCCCCACCCCACGTCCCTTCTGTAAGGCCCGCTGCGGTGAAGCCTGTGCAGAGACGCTCTGTCAGCCCCGTGGGATTCTGACGTGCAGCCACGTCAATGGCCCAGTGAGAAGAGAATGGAAGGGGCAAGACTGGTGACAGAACGACTCATTCGGAGGGGTCTCAGTCTGCTGGGGTTGCCTCAATCAAGTTCCACAGCCTGGGTACCTTAGACATTTATTTTCTCACAGTCTTGGAGACTGGAAGTTCAAGATCAAAGTGTCGGCAGGGTTGGTTTCTTCTAAGACTTCCCCCCACGGCTTGCAAGTGGCCACCTTCTTTCTGCATCCCCACGGGGTCATCCCTCTGCGCTGTCTGTGTCCTGATCTCCTCTTCTTCTAGGGACACCAGTCCTACTGGATTAGTGCCCCGCCCTAACGGCCTCATTTTAACTTAATCACCGCTTTGAAGATCTTATTTCCAAGGAGGGTCACATTCCGAGATACAGGGGATGGAGACCTCACCATGCATCTTGAGGGGACGCAATCCAGCCCGCAGGAGGAAGCTGCTGCAGCCGCTAAGGGGGGAGATGACGCACGACGATTCTGGGCAGTGGCAGCAGGGGTGAGGTGGGGGAGAGAGAAATTGGCATGGAGTTCGCTGGGGGCTGTGAATCGGTGGCGTGATAGGGGACCAAAGGTGACTCCCCAGTTCCTAGAATGGAGGATGGTGCCATCAGTTGAGGTGTTTGCAGGAAAGAGAGAGGAGGAGATGAAGCGTTCCCTTTGTAGTATGTCACGATTGAAGATGGGGATTTGTAAGAAAAATTTCAGCCAGAGATAGGGTCTGAGCATCGCCAGTGTGTGGAGGGCAGCTGAAACCAGGAGTGCGGAGGAGATCCCTGCCCCCTCCCAGACGTAGAAAGAGGACGGAAGACGAGGCACCAAACCTTGAGGAGGAGCAACTTCTAAGGAGTGGGTGGAACGAGAGGCTTAATCGTTTGCAATTAAGCCACAAAAACAAACAGAAACACTAGCCATCTTCTCTCTGTTTAACCTGAAGCAGAGTCCTGCTAAATAATAAAGAAGTGACAAGAAGAAAGATTACTAAAAAAGAAGATAAAATGATGTGGATCACGAGTTACACAAAAGAGAAAATGAAACAAGAATCAAGTATCAAGAAAGGAATTATTGATGGATCCTTGGTTTGTTAATTAAGGGTCTGCCTTTCTGTATCTCCTCATTTGCTACATTATGTTGATGAATTAATAGATTTCTCAACAAAAGGACATTTAAATCAACGTATGACACCTGCTTAAATTGTCAAGAAGCCATTAATTACACATTCTTAAGAAAATGAGCTATGACACAACTCTTCTAACTGTATAATTCCTATCTGTGATTCTTAATCAGACGACTTTCAGCTGCAAGATGGATCTTTTCTATTCATCTCCTCTGGTTCTGACCAATTAAACGTTTTCTTTCATAATCATAACATTTCATATGCCAAATCTTCAAAAGAAAGGAAGCTTGTTAGCAACATACCATTTCCCACTGCTAATTCATGCCGAATTCGAACTCTTGAAAGTATCATATATACATACTAGACATTACTAACACATTCAGGCTGAGCAGAAAAACAACAGTCATATTATTTTGTAGCTTGATTTTGTGCAAATGTTCTTCAGGACAATTCTTTTTTTAAAAAATGTTACCGATTAGTAAATTAATTGATTCCTGCAAATTGAGATCAAATTTTGCACATAGCTTTTACAGACTGAGCAAATACACGTACAAATTATAAAGGTACGTTTATTCAGAAGGAATCATTATTTTCGAAAGGAGTTAAATTTTTCTAAAGTTGTTAAAATGCCTACATAGACAGTCTTTGGTGTGTTACAGCTCGACTCATGTGTAACGTTCACCAACAGCACATATCTTTGAGTCATTTATTTCACCACTAAACAGTGGCCACTGTAGATTTCTTTTCCAGAAATGATCCATTCCTAAACATCAAAGTGTAAATTTTCTGCACTGTTAGTTTCTGAGCCCAATCCAGGAGCAGAGCTAGGGACCAGTGGTCTCGCTCCCGGTTAGCTATTCGGCCAAAGATTCAACAATTCCAACCGAGCCAGGCCTAACCCTCAGGCCTGCTCAACAAGCAGGGGAAAATCAAGAGTTTATGGCGGAGAACAGGGCCAAATCTGCCCACACAGTTACGTACTGTCTATGGCTACACAACTCGGCTATCCGACGTGTTTACGTATTGCCTATGGAGAGTTGAGTGTTTGCAACAAAGACTGCATAGGCAAAGCCTAAAATATTTACCATGTAGCCCTTTACAGAAAAAAAAATTGCTGACTCCTGATATAGACTATTTGCACTTCTCAACTCCACCACTTCAAGTGCTATGACCATGAAAACTGGTCCTGGAGAAAGAGGCTATATGACACATTCTAAGATGCCAATCACTTCATTGTCTGCTACCGCTCGATGCAGATCTGCGTCATCAAGAGGCAGCTTTCCTTTGATTCTTACACTGTCACCTTTAGTTAGATCCTTTTATTCCCTGTCCTCAAAAGAAGTCTGGAAACAAACCATCAGCTGGTCTAGTGTAACACATTACGAGGTTTTTAGCAGATGTGAGCCACTGATTTTTTGCCCAATGAATTATTAAGATGTGGGAGCCTGCAAAACTAGGGGCTGGAGTTAGTGCCCCTAATCCAGTCCTTCATCTGGGATGGGGCAGAGTCTTCAAACATCAAGGCCATTGTCAGTCACCCGAGAGCAAGACTCACGGGATGGGGCCAGACATTTCTCAAGTGCCCAGCCGTGGGAACCTAGCTGGACATGAAGCTTGCTTCTGTATATTGTAGACGCTGCTCGCTCACTGGGTATTGACGGGAGCCCTCGGAGCTCACTGCCTCCACTCAATCCCACCTCACATCTCCAGGCCCTCCCATCTCACACGGTCTTAGAACAAAGACAAGATGCCTAGTTTCTGGTATACGCTTTTTGCAAAATCAAAATCTGTCTAAGGCTAAATCTATTCTTCAAATACCAGTGCTCTCACTAATGAGAAGCTTTTCATGCATAGAGGTAGGACTGTACCTGTGTTCAGCATGAGAACACAGTCAGGAAATATGAATTGGAGAGTACAAAAAAGCTTTTCTCTCCATTCAATTTATGTTCACCCTCTGAAGGCCAATGGCTAAACCAACCACACGTGCAGACTCTTCATACAATTGTTCAGGAAGCCCTGTCAACGGGGCCACAACCATGTCTACCCTTTTCTCTCTCTCTTACCTGATCTCCTTGTAGCGTGTGCTGGTCAAGGGGTGTCTTCGTGGCAATGTTGCTGTAGTAGGCATACGACAGTTCCCAGTCCAGGGGGTAGTTGTCAATACCCTGATAGTGTTTGTACCCGAGATTCATTGAAGACAGCCTCTCACCGCCCTGGCCTCCAACCAAACTATATAACATGCCCTGTTAGGAAGACATTGACAAAGTGTTCACAAGATTGTAGATAGGATCATAACATCCTAACCCTGAAATGTCATCTAGCCCAGTTCCTATATATAATTCTAGCCACTCCAGAAATATGTTAATTTGCCCTTTTTTAACAAACAAATCTTTTGAGTGAATAATACTTGACAGCACAACAAAGTGACTATAATCAACAATAGTTTAGGGTATACTTTAAAATAACTAAAAGAGTAGAGTTGGAATGTTCCTAACACAAAGAAACGATAAATGCCTGTGATGATGGATAGCCCAATTACCCTGATGTGATTAATTCACATTGTATGCCTGTATCGAAACATCACATGTACCCTGTAACAATATGTAATTATTAGTATCCATAATAATTAAAAGTGAAAATTTAAAAAAAAAAACAACAACAAATCTTCAGGAAAAAAGCCAACCCAGCTTTCTGATGGTTTCCAAATTCCCAACTATCTGTCCTTCCTAATGTCTAATAGTGTAAAATGCCAACTTTTGCCTTTTCTTGGTAAAAAGGGGGCTCTTTCTTGACCTCTCTCACAGCGCCCTTTTGTGTATTGGCCACCCATTCTAAGGATCCCTGTTCTGCTTCAGCCACATCGTCTGGGGACACAGGATTTGAAGAGTGGGTCCATGTCCCAATCTCACGCTCTCGGAATGTTAATGCTGGAAATGTCTTTAGAGATTGACTGGTCCAACAACCTTGTTTCATATTTGAGAAAACAGGAGCCCAGAAAGGTAAGGTCATTTGTCCATGGGTCCCCCAGCCCCTTTGTGACAGAGACAAGGCTAGAATTTTCTCACTATTCCACCTTTATGGGGACTGCTTCAGGGACTCAGGAAAACATGCCATTAACAGACCAGGGACATCACAAACAAACCACTAAAAGGGAACATGGAGCCACTGTGTGCATCTAAACGGTCTGAGTGTCCCCAAACCAAAGATAAACAATCTTGGTTTATCGTTGCAAATCTGAGAAGTATAAGTAATCAGGGAACATTAAGTAGTATTTACTGTGATGGCTAATTTTATGCGCCAACTCGACTTGCCATTGGGCACCCAGATAAAACATTATTTCTGGGTGTGTCCCTTGAGGGTGTTTCCAGAGGAAATTAGCATTGGCATTGGTGCATTGAGCATAGCAGAATGCCCTCTTCAATGCCGGTGGGCTTCATCCAATCCTTTGGGGGTTCTGCCTAAAAGGCGAGGAAGGAGGAATTGGTCCCTGGTTGCTTCCTGCTGCCTACTTGAGCTGGGAGATCAGTCTTTTCCTGCCCTTGGACTGGGATTTACAACATCGGCTCCCCTGATACTCAAGCCTTCAGACTTGGACTAGAACCACAGCACTAGCTTTCCTGGCCCTCCCTTGCAGACTGCAGACCGTGGGACTTCTCAGCCTCCAGAATTGCATGAGCCAATTCTTCATAACAAATCTCTCCCTATATATATAATCCCATTGGTTCTGTTTCTCTGAAGAACCCTGACTAATACACTTATGAAAATGTGATTCTAAATGTTAGGCAAGTTGCATAATAAATTTGGATTCAAAACCAAAAACGAAACCGTCTGGTATGGCATTTGTTTTCATGGTAGACTCCTGGATGTAACAATGCTTTGCTCAGAAGTCCAAATGACTTCATTTAGCTAAAAAGGAATATGGGATAATGGCTTCGCAGCCAGAGCAGTCACAAGAATTAGGTAACAGGCACCTGTTCTTGAAGGACTGGGATGCTGGCAAGCCCTGCCCCAACTGTTTCCTAGGCGGTATGCCAGTTATACCCCCAAGGCTGTGTCCCTAAATGGATGAAGTACCCTTTTCCTCTCACTGGAAGCTGGGGATCCTGTATTCAACACAGCCCCAGGACATCGTTCTTCAGTGTGAAGATTTTTGAAGGTCTCCACGGAGCTGCAACATGTCCAGTTCTACCCGGGGGCGTGAGAGCATTTGCTCTGCAAATATAACACGGGTGACGGATGTTTCTGGAGCCCGTGATATACTCTACCTGCAGCTGATCCCGAGGAACACTTAATCCAGTTTCATAAAAGACTGCGAGGTAGTAGGATGCTTTATGGTATCCACAGCAGCTGGAATCCATCAGAAAGGGGACGATAGAGCTAATTTGGCGAAGCCCATCGATGCTAGAGAGTCTCTTTATAGCCTTTTCAAATATCCTCCCACCGATTTCTGATACAGATTCATTTTGGTTCCTTGGCACTGTAAATAATCCAATTGAGAGCACACACAATCAATTACCATGGGAGCGACGTGGCTTTAGAAAAAGGAAAAGTCAACTGAATCACCTGAGTTATTGATATGGTTGGCCCTGCAGTGCCTTGAAATATAGCACCTTCCAGGGAGGTAAATTAAACCTGTGAGGATGCCAGGGTGTCATTCTGTAAATAGCTTTTTCTTTGGCACTAAATGACAGCTGGTATCTTGGGAAAAAGGATGTGCTGCATGTAGCACAGGGAGTGCCTCAAGAGAGTAATTTACTGAGTGTAACCGCCAAATCAGGACCACGGAAACTTCCAGAGAGACATTTTTTTCCCTCTAAGACTCTCTAAAGAAAAATGTTTTATCTCAGAAATAGTTCCTAGGTGCTGCTCTAAAAAGTTGGGCAGAAGAACTTTATTTTTAGATGCTTTCTTAACATCTTTTGTCTCCAGTTTTTTCTCATGGGTATCTAAATATAATGAAAAGAGTAAGTCAACTTTTATTGAGAGCTTACAACATGCCAAATACTGGATTAAGTGTCTTACGTAAATTATGTCGTTTAAGTTGTACAGTTTTATAAGATAGGTACTATTAAAATCATGCCCATTTTTCACACGAGGAGACTGAGGTCTGGAGAATAACTTGTCTAAAGTTACAAAGGCCGACAAGAGGCTGGGCCCAGCTTTGAGCCCAGCTTGCAGGTCCCTAAAGCCAGAGTTCAGTCAGCTCGCTGCACTTAACCCTTGATGAACAGGTGATGAGTTGTCTTAACAAGCACCTTACCACCGTGGATAAAGACTTGTTCACACAATTGCTTTAAGCTATATGATGCTTCCTTTTACATAATCCTCCCATATATCTATAAGCTCATCAACATTTACGCCCAAACGAGCAAGTTTTATGGTCCTAAATGTAACTGTTAGAGTCTTTCAAAGCCTATCTTTACTATTCATCTCTCTTGTTTATTAATTCAGCAATCGAATGTTTACTTTCTATTACATGCAAGGCACATTCCAGATGCTATGCTACAAAAGACCATGTAGCATTGCAAAGATACTATTTATATTTAACTTAAGACTTAAGTTAAATGTAAATAATGTCAATTTAAATGTTAAGTTAAATGTCAACTTAAGACTCAAACTTCACCTGCCTAAAAACTGTTATGTGCAACGTTTTTCTTTGATTTTCTTCATTCTGTATAAAATAAAAACGTTATTTAAAAAAAAAAGTCAGGAAGCAGTAACAGACTCACTTTTATCAGCACTTCATCAGGAAGGAACAGAGAAGAGTTTCCAATGTGGAAAGGTTTGGGATGGGTTTGTTTAAGGGCAAATGGGGACGCAGATGAGAAGATCCACAGATGAAACTGTGAAAGCTGACATGTTTGTGAGCTGGTACTGGTCCTGTGGGGACACGGGCTGGATGTCCCTGCGAGGGGGACACTGCGCCTGACCTTGTAGACCCCTGAGCTGTGGGAAGGGAGCCTGTCCCCCACCTCTGTCCAGCTCCAAGGCATTCTCCATCTACAGGCTCCTGGAATTCCTCACCCTCTAGCTGAGTCTGCTTTTGTTCCTTTGATTCCAAGTACCTGGCACAGTAGATGCTAAAAAAAAAATCACCTTACTGAACGAATAGAGTTTGCTCCTTTTTCTGTTTTTTTTTTTTTTGAGACACAGTCTCGCTCTGTTGCCCGGGCTAGAGTGCCGTGGCGTCAGCCTAGCTCACAGCAACCTCAAACTCCTGGGCTCAAACAATCCTTCTGTCTCAGCCTCCCGAGTAGCTGGGACTACGGACATTCGCCACTATGCCCAGCTAATTTTTTCTATATATATTTAGTTGTCCAGCTAATTTCTTTCTATTTTTAGTAGAGACAGGATCTCGCTCTTGCTCAGGCTGGTCTCCAACTCCTGAGCTCAAACGATCCTCCTGCCTCGGCCTCCCAGAGTGCTAGGATTACAGACATGAGCCACTGCACCTGGCCCTTTTTCTGCTTTTTTTTTTTTTTTTTTTTATTTACTCCCTAAAGCAACAGGGACTTGTTATAAAAAAAAAAACAAACAACACAATGCAGATTTGTATAAAATAAAAACAAAAGTCTCCTCTCCCCCAATCTTTCTTTAATAGTGAAGATAAAAACTGTTAAAAGATTGGTATGTAAGCTTTGAGACTTTTCCTTTGCATATACAATAATTCATATACACCTCTATTTACATATATACATACACGTCTTCTTCGCAAAAATGGCATAATATGCTATTATAGATTCTGACTCTGAACTTTCTTTTTTAAATGTACTACATGTTATGAATATCTCACTGTGGCTGTCAGAAGTGCATTCTTTCTCATGCTTCCATAATATCGCATTCTATAGCTGTATCATTTTCCCAACCAGTTCTCTTATTTTTAGACTCTTGGGTTTCTTCCAGTGGTTTTGCTATAACCAACAACACGGTGATGAACATCCTTGAACATTTCCCCCGTTCATCTGTTGGGATGATATTTGAATGATAAAACCCTTTTCCACTAGGAGCCTGGGGATCTCATTTTGGATTTTCGTTTTGCACAGTTGAGAGAAGAATTCTGTCCTACCTAACTGTTAGCTACAATCAGAAACTTCTCCACCGGATTCAGTATGCACTGCAATACTCAGAGTTGCAAAATAAATTCTACTGCCACTTATTCATATATTTACTTTTAAATACATGCTCATCTCAGGTGCCCCTCTGTGCACATTCGCAGCAAAGCAACATTAACATTTGTTAACCATTCATCCCCGCCTCCCCTGCTCTGCCAAATGCCTGACTGTGATGAGTTTTGCCCGAGTACCCACGGACCCAGGCTTTGTGGGCTCAGAAGAGGGAAGAGACTCCAAACCAAATGAAGCTTCAAATGAAACACTTGCCCTGCTGACCCCCGGCACAGAACCCCAGAAACGCCCGGGTAGCTGGAGAATAAGGTGCAAAAGGAGAATCCTTCACAAAGCTCAAATCCTCAGCACAAAAAACTTTGCAGATTGAAATATAGGCAGGTTGAAAGGGCCTCATTATTTCTTTTGTACATTAAAATTCTAAACTTCCCCTAAGATATTCAATCACTATTTTCTCTGCACAAAAAAAAAATCTAAACCATTTTCTGTACTAGTGAATATAATAAAAAACAATAATTCTAAGGTAAAACTGCTCGTTTCCCACATTTGTTAAACTTTGAATTCCAACTGTCGCCCAAAATCAAAGGCATGATATGTTGGGTGAAATTGTCAAACTGGCGATTTTAAAGTCAGTTTAATGAAACTGTTAATTTCACCCATCTGGCCTAGCATATGCATTTTTTTCTAGTGGATCTGTAACTAAAAACATGCCTTGTTTATGGAGATTAATGGTGTAATGAGAAAACAAACAAACAAAACAGAAAAAGGAACCATTTTCCAAATTCTTTCTTTTTGCACTGGAAGCTAAGGAACAAAAGCTGCAGCCACCATTAATTAACCCTTACTATTAATATTTTCCAAGTAGCACAGCAGCATTTATTTTGCTCTTTTTTCTTCTGTACAATAATATCATACGGTCGCCATTTGCGTGTTCCCTGTTAGAAGGGGCAAAAAGCAAACAATGAGAAGGTAGCCACTGTCCAACGCCCCGGAGCTGGAACCAGCGTCTGAGAATTCAGACGGAGAAAAGCACCCTCATTCCTTGTGAGGGACGGAGAGAGACATCAATAGGAAAGTCATTTTTAGTTTCAAGGCTCCAAAAGGTGTAATGCATCCAAAGCAGAAGTTTGAAAGAGAAAAAAAAGTATAGAAAAAAATGTCATTTAACCATTAAAAGGAATGATCTTCACCAGCTTCACTGGTTTTAAAAAAAAGCAGTGCAGTCTTCATTTGCATTCTGTCCTGGTGAGCCTTGGTGGGCTCTAGGGGCTTAAGGACCTGGCTTATTTCTCTCTCAGAAGTAAATGATTTGCATCTTTCTGCACTGTATACATTTTCTGATTTTATACATGTCATTTTCCTCCCGCCCTCCCTCCCTTCCTTCCTCCATCTTGTTCTCTTCTTGAAAATCTGTTATTCTCTGGGCAAGAAAATCATAGCCTACTCTTTGTTTTTTTCTTCATGCCTGTGTATTTTTTAAATACTTTAATGAATTTTTTAAAAAATAATAAAGATAATTGTTCTTGAACCGCAGTGAACACAGCTCTTCAAAGGAAAGGTATTCTGCTGTTATTTTGTAACATAATTGTGTTTCTACCATTTCCGCGCTCTGCATTTTAGGGTGTCCAAACAAACATTGAAACTCTTGGCAAAAATCAGGTTAAAAACAAATAGAGTTTCATTACAGCAGCCAGCAACCCCTTGGCATATTCTGTGGGGACCCCACCTCCCCTATACTCGGCACTCCAAAGCCTGGGGGACAAGAGGCAGGCAGTGGCCCTGAAGGAACAACGCAGATGGTGTCAGCCCTGGGAGGCGAGCCCAACCTCGGACCTGGCCTCATTCCAGGGAACCATTTGTTGGCAGAGCTTGGATTTCCTCTGGTCATGGGCACCGACACCCGTGGGCTCAGCGGGAGAATGAAAGGCGGGGGAAGAGCGAACAGGCCTGGCCTTGGGGCAGTGTCCCTAGAGGTGTCCTGGCCAGCTCACCTGTCTCATTCACCATCCCTCCCTGCCTTCGTGTCACCTGTTCAGAGCCTTTGTGTCCTTCCTCACTGCTCCCTGTCATAGCCAACTCTCGGGCCTCACGACCGGCCTGCCTCCCCCTTCCTGTAGCCTCTCTCCAGCCCCTTCCCGTCCCCTCTCTTCTCTGGACGCCAGAGCCCCATTCAAAGGGGTTTTCAATTCAAACGGTTCAATTTTGACAAGCAAGGTGTGACAGGAAAGTAAAAGAAGGCAATAGCCAGCACAACTCTTAAATAATGAAAAAATCTGCATACTAAAACACCACCGTAGCAGCATTAGAAAAAGCCCAAATGCTAATAGGGCAATTTCTATGCTCTGGCAGGAGCCATTTTCCTAGAGAATTGGAGGCTCCCCAGGAAAAAACATAGAGGTTGACCAATTATAATGCCACCCCCAAAGTCCTCAACATGGGGTCTTGTGTTAGACGCCACCCCAGAGCCTGGCCAGTCCTGAACTCAGGGACAGAGCAGCACAGGAGGATTCTCTTGCCAAGCAAGGTAATCAGAATGCAGAGCGGTGGCTCCGGAAAGCCCGAGGCAGGAAGGGTACTGGGCCACATCTGCATGCACTGCAGCTGCGCGCCCAGAGCGGCCCGCCATCTTTAATTCAAAGACATGTGAACTCTGGGAGGGGAGAACAGGTCCTGGTATACATCAGAGCGGGAGCACCAGCTGGAACAGCGCATTTTATGCCAGGTTAGCGCATTGGTGATCCACATTTAACAAGCCTCTCTCCTCTGCACCCCCTGGCACTTGGCACAGATTGTGTGGGGGCTGGTTCACAATATTCACTGTGGCCACCCCAGAGCCTAGCACAGGGGAAGGATGCACCCAACACAGGGGTCCCAACTTGGGCGAGCATGCCCCTTGGCACTGTTTTACATCTGGGCACCTGCATATCTCAGCAACTAGATTACAGATAATATGAAAGCAAGAACCATGAGGGCTGCATTTCTGGAATTCCTTTGTAAACCAGTGGATCCACAGGACTCTCTGGTCTACTTTTGCTGACAGTGGAGAGCTGGAAACAGGTTCCCGGTAGCCCTGAGAAACAGAACTGTGTAGAGACAGCACAGACACTCCTGAGAGGAAACAGGCTGAGGAAGAGTGGGAGAAATGAGAAAAATTGTAGGAAGGAAAATAAGCCCACAGAATTCTAACAGTCTGGATTGGAGCCATGGCTTGGCTAGTGCAGACCTTGAACTTGTGTCTCCTGAAAGTCAAATTCCTCATTTCTTCAGTGATTCATTGACCCAGCAAAGATGTTTTGAGTACTAACAGTGAGATCACTTATTCATTTGGACTGGTTTCAGTTACTCAACAAATACCTAGTGAAGCAAGGGTCTTCAAAGAAAACCTAGATACTGTTCCTGTCTTTGAGAACTTCTGAGCCCTACTGTGGCATCGGGAAACTCAGCCATCATGGTACAGGAAGACAGTTACCATAAAGGGGACACCTACACGATGGCGTGGGAGGCATGGGAGAGGGGCTGCCTGCCTGGGGAGACGGGAGAGGTGTCATAAGGAGGCTGTATTTGAGTTGGGACATGAAGGCCGTTTGCCGTTGGGTAAGGTTTGCTCTTTGAAGAACGCAGGGCACAAATGTGCTGTGTGGGGTCACATGGAAGAAGGATCAATCCACTGAGCAGCTAATATACGTCCAGCACTGCTGCACACACTGTTGAGAACTGAAAGTAAGAGCTGGACAGTTCTACTTCTTCCAGAAACCCTTAGCAAGTCTGCAACTGAGTGAGTAACAGAGACACACAGAGACACACAGAGAATCCCAGAGCTGGAACCCAAGGCAGAGCAAGACCAGCTCTGCTCAGGCGAGCCTACGCCTCACGTCCACGTGGTGCCTTTCTGTCCACGAAGCTCTTTCATAGATATCACATCGCTTTATAAGAGCTCTACATTCTTAATTCCGACCAAACCAGACCTTCTCTAGCATATAAATGACTGCACAAAAATAAATTACACCTCACGCCAGGAGGATGGCTGCTATCAAACAGCTAGGAAGTAACGAGTGTCGGTGAGGATGTGGGGAAGTTGGAGCCCTTGTTTGCGCACTGTTGGTGGGAATAAAGAATGGCGCAGCCGCTACGGAAAACTGTATGGAGGTTCCTCAAAAAATTGAACACAGAATTACCATACGACCCAGCAATTCTGCTTCCGAATACAGTATATATCCCAAAAAATTGAGAGCAGGGTATTTGTACACCCACGTTCATAGCAGCGTTCTTCACAATAGCCAAAGGTGGAGGCAACGCAAGCGTCCACCGATGGACAAATGGATGAACAAAATGTAGTACATACATACAATGAAACGCTATTCAGCCTTAAAAAGAAAGGAAAGTCTGACACATGCTACAACACAGATGAACCTCGAGGACATTATGCTAAGTGAAACAAGCCAGTCGCAAACAGACAAATACTGAGTAAGATACCACTTGCGTGAGGGCTCTAAAGCAGTCAAACTCATGGAAATAGAGAGCAGAATGGTGGCTCGCAGGGTCTGGGGGCAGAGGGGAGTGGGAAGTTGTTCGGTGAGTACAGCTTCAGTTCTGCAGGATGAGGCAGCTCTGGGGATGTGTCGCACAACAATGCGAATATACTTCACACTATCGAACTGTACACTTGAAAATGGTTAAGATGGCAAATTTCATGTTACGTGTATTTTACCATGAATTTTTTAAATTTTAAAAATAAAAAACTGCTGTGCTTAGAGGGTAAAAATATAAATACTTGGTGACTCTCTTTTGTAGAAGAAAAATACAGTTGCTCTGGAAACAACTGGAAGGTGATGCCCAGCGCTCGCCTCTCTGGACAGGAACGTGAAGGACACCCTCTACACGCTTCCTACGTGTGGCTAACGAAGCTGGAGCCTCCCCACTCTCCGCCCTCCGCAATGCTCTCAACTCTCCTTTGAAGTGCGTTGTTGGCTGAGATCGAGAGCAGATGATGCATCTAAAATCACACAGTGTGGGGGGAGAAACACTCTCAGGTCTGGAACGTGCGTATGCAGCAGCCTGGAAGTGAGTGTCGGCTGTATACACGAGGAGATGCTGCCAAGGAAGAAGATGACTCCCTCATACAGAACCAGAAACCACAGGCCATAGTCTCTTACGCCATCGCACCACCTTATTTGTTAAAAATCCCAGCAAAAGTAATTCCAGAAATGAATTCCCTTTGGGGGAACGAGGGGAGCTGATGTTTTTCTTTACGTTTAGCCCGCGTAACTCTCATTCCAAACACAGCCACGTTTTGTTCTATCCCGGCTCACAGGGGGCACTCAGTCAATGTTCGTGTAGTGAATGAATGAATAAACAAATGGTTGTGAGTGACTTAAACACACGCTCACTGAGTTAACTTCTCTATCTTCGTTACTACACCTACTCAGTTCCTACAGCAAGAATTCCAAGCATCAAATATCTGATACTTGAGTCTGTTCTCGTAGCTTAACTCAGATATGAAAAATGTAATATGATGAGGATGTTCTAAAAAAGTCTATTAATCACCAGGACAGGACGGGTCAGGGCAGCAGCAGAAAATAGAATGCAAACACCGTTCCTATGAACTGGAGTTGTCCGGAGCACGCCAGAGCCAGGCTAGAGCCAGACACCGAGGGCAGGATGAACTTGGAAGGAAGGGTATTTGAGGAACCAGGAACGGCTATAATGTCACACCTGTCTTACTATGATTCTTTTTACAGGACACCAAAGATATGCTGAAAATGTAAACTTATTTTTTAACATCAATATACAAAATCAAATTTTCTGCATTTTCTCAGTCTCGTTAGGAAACTGGGTACAATGTAAGACACGAATCTCTCTTCCAGGTTAGCCGGAAGATGCTATTATAGCCCCAAGCAAGGGCACTGTGCCAGGCAGGGAGATGAATTTGAATGAGCGTATGCCCCACCTCTGCAGAAGGCTCCCCGGTCCTTCCAATGTAACCTAGAAAAATAGGCGCTGACGGCAGAATGAGGGTGTGGGGGTGGTTCTAGAGATTCACCCACCCCAGGGAAAGGCAGAGAGGCGAGGAAGGTGGGTGCCCCAGGAGGCAGAGGCTGTGCCGGCAGGGGAGGCTGGCATGTACAGCCCCTGGGGTGGGCTCCTTGGCGCTCTTCTGATCTGGCACCAGAAGCACGCGATTGGTAAGTACGGCACAAACAGTGGTCCCCCCACTAACGGAGGCCCCAGAAGCCTAAGAGGGGTCAGCGGAACTCGTGCAGGGGCGCTGGAATCTGACAGCTCTGCAGCGCCGACACCCAGGAAGCCTTGAGGTTCCAGAGCTCGTGATTTGGGTTTTTAATTAGATTCCGTTTCCAGGCCTCCGTGGAGAATAAAATAATCCTAAATTCTTACGAACAAAACTCTGAGCTGTAACCATAACACGAAAACATTCTCATTGATAGTACCTACTTAAAAACAAATGTTTCGTGAAAATGATTCACTCCTGTTCCCAATCAGCAAAACTATATTTAACTATGATCAGAAATCTCACAAAAACAGTTTTGGGGTGGATGTGGTCTTGGCCCATTTAGCCTAAATTATCCAACCTGCATCTCCCTCTCCTGTTTGCCTGTCTTGGGGGGCAGCTTCATCCTCTCCCAGAGAACCGAGGAAAACCTGGAATTATCTCTGCCTGGTAATAATGGCAGCAATGTTGACACAGTGGCAGTTCTCAACTGGGGGTGATTTGGTGTCCTTGGGGACATCTGTCAATGTCTCCAGACATTTTTGGAGAGGAGTATGGAGTGGGGTACTATTGGTATCTGGCGGGTAGAGGCAAGAAATGCAGGTAAACATTCTGAATGCACAGGACAGGCCCCAAAAACAAAGAATTCTCCAGTACAAAGCGTCAATGGCACTGAGGCTGAGAAACCCTGAGAAAGCCTTACCCTATGTAAGGCTGAGAAACCCTTACATAGGGCTTGCTCCGTGCTGCTGCAGTTCTAAGTATTTTATATATATCGATTCAGTGAATCCAGCACTAGGAGAGAGGTGCTATTATCATTCCCATTTTGCAGGTGAGAAAACTGAGGCTCAAAAATTAGGTGACTTGCCCAAGACCAAGTGAGTGTTAAGTTAAAATTGGAACCAGGCCATTCGGTTCCAGAGGCTACACGGTCACAACATGACATGGCCTCCCAGCTCCTGGTCCTCCTTGTTCACACCCAAGAAGTCACAGAGTCCTTCAGAGCCAATGTCTACATCCTTCAGGTCGGTCCCCGTCACTGTGTCCCACTCAGGCCTGCATTCTCTCCTCCCAGGACCATGGCAATGCGCTCCATGCTTCCGGCTTCACACTCCTCTTGTTCACCTGCCCCATCCACTGCCACTGACCTCAGAAACCCAAATTTGATCATGCCTCTACCTCCTGCTTGAAACCCTTCGACAGGTCGCTGCCACCTACCAGGTAAAGCCAAAACTCTTCAGGATGGTGTCTGAGCTTTAGTCAGAACCATCACTCTCCAGGGCTCCTCCTGTCTCCCCAAGGTCACTGCCTGTCATTCAGCACGCTGTGCCGCTCCCATCTCTCAGCCTCTGCTCTGCCTGCAATACCCACCCCTGCCTCGATGATCTGGCAAACATCTACTGACCCTTCAGGAATCAGTCCCAATGTCACCTCCTCCGAGAAGCCTTCCCAGAACACCTCGGCCCTCCAGGTAGAACTGACCACTCCCTTCTTTGTGCCTCCACCATTCACTTCCACAGCCTTTGTTCAAATGCATTACTATTTTTCTTTACTTTGAAGTCCACCCCTCAAGGACAGGAACTTTATGTTGTTTCACTTATCTCTGAAGTCAAGCCAAGTAACTGAGTAGTCACTTAGCAAGTATCAGAAGAATGAAAGGTGAAATCCCCCATATGGTTTGAATTCTTCCAGGCTTGGGGGGGGCGGTCACTATCTGCAAAGGAAATCTATGCTGTTGGACGCTACTATTCTTGGGAAGTTTTTACATGAGGAAGAGGTCAGTTTCTGCACTGCCTCAACATAAGATCTGGTTCTATACCCAGGACTACCACGGGTCGCCCCTTAGTGCTAAGACAGATATCATCACCCATGTTAGGACCCGCTTAACCAGACAGAACATCTCCGGTGTCCTCTCCTCTTCCTAACAGGTGAAATTCCAAGCTCCTGCACGGCCCTGCTGTGTGCACATCATGACTAAGCAAACCCAAATCACCATGGGCCTACGGAGAAGCTGGTGGTACTTGGGAATTATACACAGATTCCTGAGATGACGCTTAACGGGTACTTCACACTGGGGGTCTCAAGTTCAAATGCATAAAGGCCCAGGCAGGTCGGATCCATGAACGAAGTGGGCAGGAGGGGCTGAGGATGGACAGAGCATGTCTGCGCCCTATCTCCAGGATGGCTGCCCCGGGGAGCAAAGGCCCAGTGCTGCCAGATCTTTGGATTCTTCAAGAAAACCTTGAAATTTGCATTTTCATACAAGTTTTAGATACTGGCAATTATTATTATTTTTTTAATATACAACAAGGTATTTTGCAAACTAACCACATTCGGGGGCCAGCTCTGGCTGTAGGCTGTCCATTTGTGGCCTTGGCTTTAAATAAAGAATTGCATGAGCGATTCCTAAATTTAAGTTTTTGCATTTAGTGTTGGAAATGTGCACAGATATATCGAGAGTTGTGGACATACAAGGGCAGAATTTAAATTTGAAATTAAGCTAGAACACTAGGGTTAAAAATAACTTTGAGGCATAAATCACCAAAAAGGGTGAGTGAAACAGAGAAAAACAGGGAGTGTTTCTAACCAGTGCCCAAAGCTGCAGCAAAGACTCAATTACCGGTCGGCGAATCCATCTCCAGCAACGCCTGGAACAAGCTGGGGTGTCTGTCTTTCAGCTCCTTCTCCCAGGGGAAGGCTCTGCATGTCGAGGGACCCCCGTACCTGCGCTTGAGGTCCAGGTAGGAGTTGCGGAGGTGGCCTACACAGGAGGGGAAGCACAGATATCACACCCTTTAGGAGAGGGAAAGACTCACCTCCCTAAAACCTTCCTAAGAGGATCTAGAAATTAGAGGCCAGACTTAACCTTAGTGGATGTTGGTTTGGGCTCTTTAGGGATGTGAAATTGGCTAGGATGCCTTTACCTCCAGGTCAAAAATTCAAAGGCAAGTCCAATGGAATTGTGCCAAAGTTGGTGATGGCTGTGAATAATTCTACAGAGTGAGCAGCTGGCCTCTGCCTGGTCCCCAGGAGGCCAATATCTAGGCCATTTGGTTGGCATGCGCATTGGGGAGCAGAGCGCAAGTACCCCCAGGGAGGCGAGGCAGTCGAAGATGTCAAGCAAAGTCCTCCTAAGGCCACCAAACAGATCAGCATGCAAGGCTGGCCTTCCAACTCAGGGCGTCTCTCCTGATAGTACATAAGTGACTTTACCAAAATCAGTTTCTTTCCTGTTTGGGATATTACTGTTCCTACATATCTTCCCCCTTCTCTGACAGCATCATAATTTCTGGATGATTCAGCTGTGAGAGCAGCTGGGGACCAGCATAGCCTATTCTTAAATCGAATCGCAGAAGCGCTGCCTTTCCACACTCACCGGTCACCATCTGTAATCGCTACCTGGGACCATGTTTGGTGAACCCTATTGGACCGGGGTATGTCTGAAACGCATCTATCCCTCCAGGGCCTGGAACGGGAAGTTCCTCTCTGGAGACAGAGAGACATATGGGCAGGACTGAAATACTCAGTTCGCTTCTGCTGATGGCAAAGGCCCCACAGGAATTTCTCTTCCAGAAGAAACATATGTGAATAACTTTAGTGCCCTATATCAAACAACCGAGGTCTATAGCACAGAGGAATTTATGAGTGCTAGATCCAAGCTGGAACATGGGGAGACCAGACGGGACCAAGTTTTGCAACTGATAAACACCCTGTATGAGTAAAAGGATGTCCGTGGGCAAACACGAGCACGCATGAGAGCAGTCTACTTGAAATTCATCCCTTCTGCTGAAAATTACCAATGCCTTCTAGAATGAGTCAATTTCAAGGATTTAAAAAATAAAACCAAGCCCCAAACAACAAAGCCGTTGTTCAACATTTCTGAAAGCTAATATTCAGATATTAATGATCCAAGACAAAAGCTCACCGATGGGTAAACATTTCTAATGATTAATTTATTTTCCAATTCATTTTTATTTTCTTAGGCTGGTCTCGTGGATGGGAATAATGCCACGCGAAGCGCAAAACACCCACTTTCATTTGTATTCTTAAACTAGATTTTTATGGGTGAATCCACGAGACATATTTGGTTCTCCCTGGCTGTCGCTGGTCTTTCTGGAATCTGGGTGGAATGCATGCTTTCACTTGCATCCATCGTGGAGGGCTGGAGGTAACCCTTGTGCCCGCCGGTATCCGAGCCTAGGCATACATGCTAGATTTTAATCCCATTGGGGAGAAGCCAAACATGTAATACGGATGCACAGAGCTTCGAGTGGCCCCCCCGAAGGCCAACACTTACATGCTTCTTGTCCCTTGTCCCCGTGCCGTGCTGTGGATGCATACACAGATATTATTTCTTGAACCTCAGCACACCTTTCGTAATATAATTCGATTTGTTCAGCAAGTTGCTTCTCAAGGAGGGGATTAAAAATCTATAAGAAGGCAAGGAAGTCGAATGAACAACAATTGTCACGAAATATCCACCCACATCTATGAGGATGTGTTGACTTCATCGTCCCACTGACATCTCCAGGTGGCTGCTGACACACACATCCCGTCCACTCTGGACTGGCAAACCGGAGTTGTTTGCATATTAACTCAAGGACATGTCAGCTCTGGCCACTTCCCTTTAGCTTCTTTTCATAACCTCTTCTCCTCTGCAAAGCTTCTTAAGCGGCAGGATTTCCCAAGGACTGGGCCTCTACCCTCCTTTTTTCCCTCACTGCGCATGCTCCTAGAAAATCACGTTCGTCTCCACCGTCCCACAAAGAGACGTAGGAGCACCTGTGCTGTGCCTGCTGCCCAGGAGCCCTCGTCCCCTCTTCTACTGCTCGGCAGGCTGGTCGGTACTCAAGCCCCAAGGGCTGGGTGCGAGGCCACTGCTTCAGGCAAGCTTCCCTCGGAGGTCACCCCCCGCCCTTGTGGGCTGGTGCACCCTCCCCACTCTGTGCTCCCGGACACTGCGGTTCATATTCTCTCACAACTTACCTGTCTGAGATCCAGAACGGGAGCTCCTCAGGAACAGGGGACTTATCTCAACTCTGTGTGATTGCAAATACAGACTGGGGCCCACTAGAGGGTCATGCAATTATTTCAGCATGTGGTGACCAGCAGAGTGTTGGTGGTGTTTTTTTGTTTTTATAAAGTAGAACACAAAATATCAGAGTGCATTGAACAAAGCAAGGGTTGTATTCTTAGCATAATTTCTGTTTCGGTTTTGTGTGTAAAAATATATATATATATATATATGCATATGTATGTTTTGTTCATGATGTTAAATAGACTTCATATTGTGCACTACATTCCAAAAAAAATGTTGAAGCTACTCTCTTAATCCATCTCACTTGACTCAGTACTAGTCCAGAGCCTGGCACATAGGAGGTACTCAACACGTATTTGTTGAACTAATGAATACATGAATGTCAGTTCTTCCCTTTCATAGAGGTCTCTCAACAGAGGCTGTAAGATGTCACCCATGGGCAGTAGGGCCTCCCAGTTTTCCTAATTATGGCTTTGCCTAGTGATCCTTGCTTTTCCCAGAATAAACCCCACAGGGTCAAGGCAATGAAAGTATGTTCCTCTCTCAGGTGTCAGTGGGGTCCAGATCTCCTTATCACAGCCCAGAAAGCAGCTGTGAGGGCGCCCTTGTGGGGAAGCAGCCCTTTCCCCCACCAGCCTGGCTGGAGTTGGCCCGGAGAGTTGGGCAGTTCCATTCAGGGGTGGGTTTGGGATGCGAAAACCACCTTGCGGTAGATTCAGTTCGGAACACAAGCCCTCTTCGATCCGTAAACGCACTGCCGACCCACCCCGGAGTGAGCCTGCGTTTCTGAAAAGAGCAGCCAGTGGAACCAAGATTTTAATTTGCTGCTGCGTCTCCTCTTCTGATAGTTTAAATAATAGCATACAAGAGAAGCTTTACCAAATAACTAAGATTCTCTCCTTTCATTAGCTTAATCACTGGATAGGCAACAGCCTGATAAAAATCTACTCTGTAATTAAGCTAGTAGTTATTAAAACAGAGGAAGTAAATGATTTCCATTTTATGAGTACTAAATGAACCAAACCTTAACAGAAATCTACTATCGCGTTTGCGGGGGAGGAAGGGGTCCATATTAGTTATGTTCCATGAAAGAGGTGATGCACCCCTGAGCCGCACACCCATCGCCCATGGGTGCTGCAAACTTCCTCATCCCCTGGCTCACCTGGGCGGGGTGCAGACTGCGGAGGCGGTAGTACTTCAGGGGTCCAAAAAACCCTTCAATGCCAGCCACGTACCTGCTCCCTCCAATAATGAAGTACCCAGCTGTGTCATTGTAATGGAAATCCTCCCGGAAACTAGAGAAGAGCACAGAGGATTTAGACAGCCCTGGGCTGAAACCAGATTATTTAAAAAGACACTCTTTCATCGACCCTCCTAGACATAACCCAAACTGCCCCCACCCCTGCACTCTGGTTTTTAGCAGATGGGACCAGTGTGGGGTCAGCTGGACGTGGGCTGGGATCCCAGCTCTGCTATTTACCAGCTGTGGGACCTCGGCCCAGTCACTTAACCTCTCCAAGACTGTTTTCTCATTTTTCTCGTTTGTTCTTCACACGTGGGATTATCGAAAGGATTAAGTGAAATGTAAAGATGTGAGGCATCTAGCAGGGTGCCCGGCCCACAGTAAATACTCAATCCGTGCTATTAATATTGGTGATTTTGTTTGCAATCAATAGAATTATTTGGAATTGTTGGTTTTAATTGGAAATATTCTGCTCTAAAAGGAAAAGAAAAACTTGTTGAGTGAACAGAAGGTGGCTGGGGGGATACTGAAAATGTGGACTATTAGATGAGGACTGCCGTAAAATTTGGTTAGGAGGAGGATGCCCAGCAAGGTCAAAGTGCATGACCAAAGACAAGAGGTTGGCACAGGCGACATACCAGGTCCACTCCACGCTGTCCAGAAGGGCTTAAAGCACCAGGAAGGAAAGGGAGGCAAAAATGGTGTGGCACGAAACAAAACGCATGAAGGTATTCCTTGCAGGTGTTTACATTCACCAAAAACTGGCAAACCCTCGGTGTCTGTCTGCGAGAACTGGCCCAACCACCCAATGGACCCTGGACTTGAGCTTTTTTTGCCATGCATTTTAAAAAAGGGTTAAGGACCTGGAGAGATCTCCAAAATACGTTAAGTGAAAAAATAAAAGTGCAGAACACAGAGTATACCTTTTATCTAAGAAACAAGAGAATGGATTTTTTTTGTATTTGCATAAAGAAACTCTGGAAGTATACACAAGAGACTAATACAAGTACTTCCCCATGGGGTGCGGGATGGGGTGGGGTACATGGGGGCAGAGTTGGAGGTGAGACAGTTAACTGTATTTTCACATAATTTGGACTTTTTAAACCATGTGCATTTATTGCCTATTTAAAAACTAAAATAGGAATGGGTGGACAAGATGTGACCAGAGCATATGGGAACAGCAAGGGAGGTCAAGTGGGAAGCCAGGCAAAGAGGAAAGAGCCAGGGAGCCCAGAGGGCAGATGGAAACGCAAGGAAAGAACACAAGAGGCTGGCAGGCGCCAGGAGCCCGGGGAGCTGAGGCAGCAAAGGGCCAGGGTGATGTGGCTGGGGACACAGTGAGCTACGCTCAGTTGAATCAGGAAAGCCAGGCAGCTCAGGGTTATTCCAGAGCAAGGAAGAGAACCCAACCTCTAGCAGGTGCCTCTGGCTAGAGAGGAAGCACCACAGGGCAAAGCAATGGGCGCGCTCGGAAATTAGCTCTGTACAAATGCAACCAAAATGCAAAGGAAGAGCCCCAGCTCCTGCTATTTTCCTTTTCAGAATCTCAGCCTTGAAGGACTGTGAGGATGACGGTCTCTTCCCTTTTTCTCAGGAGAGGCCACAAAGTTACCGTCTCTGAGAACCGTGAATTGATTCTATCTTTCAAGACCTTGGAAAGACGTGAACATTCCAACAGCCCTCATGAGACAGCACCTGGCGCTGGATTGATACTAAGCAATGCTTCTCAGGACAAGCTCTCCTACTCTCGACGTGTCCCCTCGCCAGCTTACCTGCCGGTGTCCACTCCTCTGCAAAACTTACTAACTGAGGCCTGCAGCGTGCTAGATGCTCGCTGCCGGGAGGCCGCTCTCTGGAGCCTTAGTCTCCCGTTTTAAAAATGGAAATAGCAATAGTACCTACCTATACGGTCGTTGTGAGGATTAAATAAACTAATATCTAAGCAAAGCATTTGCACAGACAGGCACATAGTAAGCACCGTAACTGTTAGCTACAGTTGTGATTATTTTTAACCTAGCCCACTATAGGACTTTTGCTCTCACTGAGTTGCATGCTTAGGGAAAGATGTGTTTATTCTCAAACCACCTAATGCCAGTCGTATGGTCATTGTAATCATACCACTTATTAATACACAATTATGTAACCTGATAAAAAGACTTGTTCTTTCCACAAAAACTAAGTTGATTATTTTGGATAGACTCAGTGAAGAGAGGTTATTAAAAAAATTGTGGCATTAAGACAACTATGAAAAGTTGGGAAAATAAATTGAGGAAATCTGGATGGGTTTTAGGCTCTCATTGTTTCCTAAATGTCTTTATTTTCTTTTCATTTGGAAAAAACAGAAATTGCATGTTGCACATGTGAGAAAGACCACAGAGAACTCCAATTCACAGATCTGTACTCAAAGGAAGGCCCTGTATCTAGAAAGATTGGCCAATAAATGTACACTTATATGTATTTTTTAATTAAAATAAAATGTTGAAGGTAAGTGGCTGGGTGCAGTGGCTCGTGCCTGTCATCCCAGAAATTTGGGAAGCCGAGGTGGGACGATCATTTGAGGCCAGGAGTTCAAGACCAGCCTGGGCAACATAGCGAGACCCCATATCTACAAAAAATTTAAAAGTAATAATAATTAGCTGGGCATAGTGGCATGCGCCTGTAGTCCCAGCTACTTGGGGGGCTGAGGTGGGCGAATTGCTTGAGCCCAGGAGTTCAAGGCTACAGTGAGCTATGATCAGGCCACTACACTCTGGCCTGGGTGACAGAAAGAGACTCCACCTCAAAAAAGAAAAACAAAAACAAAAAAAAAACTGCTTAAAAAATGTTTAAGGTAAGTATCTTTTTTTATTAATCCCTGCTTTAACAGAGTTTTTCAACTAATAATGAATTATTTGGTCCCAATGGCACTGGACTATAATCTTTAAGTTGTCATTATCAACCAACAGGAGATTTGTCCTGCTTAGTCTCCGTCTACACCAGTGTGTCCACGTTTTTCTTCTCTAAAATTCTCAGTGTCTGCACAAAGATTGCAAGAGATTCCTTGTACCGTGCACTGTTTGATGGCCATCAATTTCGCTGACATAAAAGCTGAGCTAGACTCTTACAAAGCCCAAGCCCGTCCTTTCGAAAACCTCAGAAACGACACTCTGGCAAACTATCTTTACTCTTATCTGGGCGTAGGAGACTGCGCTGGTTGATTGCAGCAGAGCGCCAGTAGCCCGAGAGAATCAGTCTTCGTTCAATAGGCCTCCGTCAGAATCAGGAAATAGCTCCGGTTTGGGGTTTCTTTGGTAGAAGAACTTAGAGCCTCAAAGTAGCTGCCCCCTGTACCTCTTACAGTAATTATCACCTTAAATGTCCCTTCCTCGGGACCTGCTCTAAATTCTGACCCCTTTGTTCTCGTCTCAAGCCACCCTAAGCATCTCCTTCCTAGCATTCACCACCGCTTGTAATTTTAAATTTATTTGTAACTCTACTTGTTTCACATCTGTCTCCCCTACTCGATTCTTTAGCTCCATGAAGGAAGGGACTATATTCTTTTTGTTCATCATTTTATTCCCAGAGTCAAGCACTGCGTATGGCATGTGATAGATGCTCAATAAATACGTGTTGGATGAGTGAATAAATGAGTGAATTTAATACTCTAGAGGACTGACGTTGTTACCCGCCGCTGAGTGTTACTGGCAGCCTCTCACTTGTGCATAGCACTGCAATTCTGAGCCCTTAATTCCTGATCCTCCTACAGCACCTTTGTGGGACAGCAGCCATCCTTACGTTTACAAGAACAAACAAAAGGGAGGGTGAAGAGGCTTTCCTTGGAACACCTATCATCAGTCAACGCGGAAATATTTGATGTTTAGTTCACTGGCTTGGTCCACTCTGAAAATGGGGTTCCTGGCAGGGATGAGACTCCAAATACCTAACCACAGGACCCCAGGGGGGTTGGCTTTACCTCTAGTTGATCTGCTGACAGGGAGGTCCCAGGAGCACGCGAAGGGAGCTGACGTGGTGGGGAGAGGCACGCCCGGGTCTGGGCGCTGCCACTCTTACTAGGTAAGGAATCGTTTCCATGTTTTAACTGGGATGTCGAATCGGCATGTACCCCAAAATCAGTCCTGATCCCTAGAACCTTAAACGCTCATACTGATCCTGTCCTATAATGTTGCTATTTTGTTCATCATGGATTCTTTGCATTCATTTCAGTTTTTAAATAAATACTGTATTAAGATATTATTTATGATGATTACTATTGGCTTAGATTGTGCCCCACCCTGCACTCTTCAAATTCATATACTGAAGTCTCAATCCCCAGTGCCTCAGATTGTGACCTTATTTGGAAATAGGGTCATTGCAGATATATTAATCATTAGTTAAGATGAGGTCCTACTGGAGTAGGGTGGGCCACTCACCCGATGAGACTGGTGTCTTTATGAAAAGGTGAGATTTGGACACAGACACAGAGACAGAGAACGCCTCGTGAAGACTGGAGTGACACTGCCACAAGCCGAAGAGCCACCAGAAGCTGGAAGGGCCAGCTTCCCTGTCCCGGAACAGAGCCTCCCCGGCACTTTCAGAGGGAGCTCGGCCCTGCCAACACCCTGATCTTCGACCTCTGGCCTCGGGAACTAAGACGATGTATTTCTACTGTTTGCGCCACTCAGTTTTGGTACTTGGTTCCGGCAGCTCTAGCTAACTTACTTGTTCCCCAAGCTTTCAGGCACCCCCTTAAGTTTTAGGCTCAAGGTAGTTCCCTCACTGGCCTCCCCTTGGTTCCAGCCCAGGATCACACCGTCACACTCCATCTGCCATTCACTTGCGGTGGCCTCTAAATCTCTGGCAGTTAAGAGGAAAGGGAGCCCTTAAACAGAAAATGAAAAGGAGTCTATGAAATTCAGTGGTCAAAAATGTCCTGGGGTTGGGGCAGAGAGGAAAGGGGAAGCCACTATGTTGGATTTCACGTCCTGAAACAAAACCCTTAATTTCTGGAGCCCGCTTTGCAGTGCTCGAAGAGATTTCCAGAGGACCCGCAGATCAGCTGTGTCTCCAAAGAGAGCTCCCAAGCTTTGCTGTTCTTGAATTTTCAGAGAAGACCCCCTGGCCACCTGTTATCTAACAGAACTCCTGGCTGTCGAACGCGGTCTGGCGATCCACGTCCGCCTTGGTGCACTCGAGGACTCCTGCTCTGCCTCAGCCCTCGGCCTCTGCACTCCAATACGGCCATCGAGCCACCCCACACCTTCTCGTTGCAGGCTAAGTCATCACGCTTCTTCGGCCTTTCTATAAAACTCTAATCCTTTAATCCAGCCATGAAAATAAGAATTGTTCTATGTGCTCAGAGCCCAAAAGGAATCAGTTTGATTTGAACAAAAACAGGTATGGTGAAAAAAAAAATCCCTCTATTTCTGTCTCTGTCTCTCTTTCCTTTCTTTAATAATCAGTTTCCAAAAGAATTCCGGTTGCATGGAATGTTGCTTACCTGGAACCTCTTTGGAAAGGCAGCATTCTGCCTGCTGCACTGAAACGACCCAAGACTAGAGGAAGAAACCACCCCCCACCCCAGACAAAGGGCCCAGCAGTCCTGATACACTTTTTTAATATTATACGTACAAAACTGGTCGTTTTTGTTTCTGATTTTTACACTTATTTTTAGACATTCAATTACAGATGCTCCTTGACATATGATGGGGTTATGTCTGATAAAGCCAACATAAGTCGAAAATATTGTAACTCAAAAATGCATTTAATAGCCCAATAAACTCATCATAAAGTCAAAAAAATCATAAGTCGGGGACCATCTGTACACATATGTTATCTAACCATGACAGTGCATCCCGCATTCCTAATGAAGGCTGCCCTGTGGTTCTGACACTGTAAAACCCAGTATTGTATGTGGATGTAGGAGCACATCAAAAAATTATGAAACGCAAGGCAAGGGCTCAGTTTCTACGACTCTTGTAGAGAATGGTTACATAAGAATGAAAAGTGACATCAATATCAACAGCTGCATACATTTCAAATCCAGATTATAACATAAATATGAAGGCTGTCTGCTTTTATGTTTTATACTAAGCCAAAGTTACCAACTATCCTCAATAAGCAGCATTAATACTTTGATTTATTTTTCAGAATCCTTCACAGAAGATAATTTTCAAAGAAAATGAATTATAAAGTGCCATGAAAGGAAGAATTTACAATGAGATCTGGAGAGAGGACTAGTTTCTCTTGTTTGGAAAAAAACGTTGTGGGGGAAATCAGGAGAGTTTGTACACGGTAAATAAAAAAAGAAAAAAAAGGTACAAAGACTAGCTACGGGGCAGAGAACTGTCCATGCCTGGAAAAGCCAAATGAGGAGATATGGAAAAGCATTAGGGTTGAAGACTAAAGTATGAAATTCTTTAACTCTTGTCCAGCCAAATTTTTTTTTTTTTTTGAGACAGAGTCTCACTGTGTGGCCCTGGCTAGAGTGCCGTGGCATCATCTTAGCTCACAGCAACCTCAAACTCCTGGGCTCAAGCGATCCTCCTGCCTCAGCCTCCCAAGTAGCTGGGACTACAGGCATGTGCCACCATGCCCGGCTAGTTTTTTCTATATATTTTTAGT
>CAUYSK010001495.1:0-39077 GCA_963575035.1 Avahi laniger | reverse complement strand
GTCCCAGCATCCTGTATCTATTTAGTCTCCTCCAATCTGTGATGGTTCTCTGTCTTCCTTGTTTTTCATGACCTTGACACTTTTGAAGAGTACTAATCAGTTATTTTGTAGAATGGTCCTCAACTTGGGTCTCTCTGATTTTTCTCATCATTAGACTCAGTTTATGCATTTCAGGGAATATTACTAGCATAGGAATGACATTGTGTCCTCTTCAGTACATCAGGGTGATGTCAATGTGTCTTATAACCAACAGTGTTAACCCTGATCACTTGGTTTAGGTGGTGTCTGCCAGCTTTCTCCAGTGTAAATTTTCTGCTTTCTCCTTTGTTACTAAAATCTTGGTGGGTGATACTTGGAGACTATGCAGATGTCCTCTGTCTTGTCACACTGTCACTTACTAATCTTGGCATCCTTTGATGGAATGTGCAGTATTTATTGTTATCATGCTCTAGTGGTGATTTTCTGTCTCTCTCTCATTTATTCATTGGAATTTTTCTGTAAGGAAGACCTCCTCCTTCTCAAACCTTGAACGCTTTCATTCATCATACTTTTCTCCAGGTAATTTTCTGAGTGGCTGAAGGTGACTTAAAAAGAATGGAAATGTCTTTTAAATGCTGCAAGAATAGCAATCTGATGGTCACAAGAATACCTTCTTCACCTGACATGAGACTCTACAAAATGCCTTGATCACAATTCTGATTTGGATCTGTTGGATTGCCAAGCCCATCAGAAAATTTTCAAAATAGTTTTCATGGCCCAGGAATATTTTTGATACTGATTTTTTTCATTGCTTCTTTACAAACAAATTTTATAGTAGAATATTATTGGTTTTGGGTTCATCTTTATTGCAAAGAATTTAGATTTTGTAATTAAAGCCTTTTCATTTTCTACCACTAGTGATTTAGGATATCATCCAGGCTCTTTACTTGCTTATGTGTCTGCAATTGATCATCCCAGTGCTTGTTAGCATCTACACCAGAGGGTTAGAAGATCAATGAATGAAATGAAATATATCTCTTTGGAATTTTATCAGACGTACAAGCTCAAGATTAGAAAATGGGAGGAAATTGACATCATTCACTAAAAGGAATTTCTGTGATTATCTGTAGATTTCAGTTAACCATACTGCTTGGACTTACTACAGATTATCAAAAAGCCGGCTGTCAAGCAAGGAGATAAGAGAGATAGGTTGCCATAAATTCTACCCAGTGATGATAATGATGTATCATTGATGCATAGCTTACTGGGATTGTGGGATCAAGATAGAATCATCAACAGGGATGGTGGCCAAACTAATTATATTTAGAAAGATGAAAATTAAAATGCCCTCTACATCCTGCATATAAAGCGATGAAAACTAACATGTGACCCTGAAAATCCTCTGCCTCTCACTCCAGGTTTTGCAGTTGAAGATGCTAACTGGGGTGTTAAGAACTAAAACTATTCTAGGACTTAACTAGAGTGTGAGTAGTTAGGGAACAGGAATGATAGAGATGCCTATTTGTTTTCTTGAATTCTAAACTTGTGTAGAAGGTAGATGGTGGCCTATTAGCAGCAGGTCAAGGCTCCTGAGTGACTGTTTGAAGCCTGTGCCCCTTCAGCACACGGCCTTCTCATGCTCTTGCCTATCAAGACTTTTCCAGTACTTTGAGGTCAAAGGGCGGTAGGCCAGGCTGATCAGATCATAGCCTCACTCATCTCGATTTATTCCTAGATCTCAGTGCCCAGAGCATCCCTTTAGAGCATCAGAAATTGGACAAATGACAACTTAAATAAACCTCTAGTCAGAAGGCAGCTGCAACCATGGGGAAGTGTTCTGGCTTCCTTGTCATTGCCTGAGGCTCTGTCCTCCCCTTGTTTCCTCTTGTCACCACTCAGCAGACCCTGGAAAAATATAAAAATCTGCTCTTAGTGTCCTGCTTTTGCTCAGGGAGCTTCAGCTGTCTCAGTCCCCACTCAACCCCAAACTCCCGCCAAGGCCTTCAGGGGCAGGAGGGCCGGAGGGCTGACTCGAGTGAAGAGGCCGCTGGGTTTCACACGCAGCACCGTCAGCCAGCGATGTCACCTGTTAGCCATCCAGAAGACCCTCTTGCCTGCCGCCAGTGAGCCCACACCTACATGACAGTAGTTGACACTTACTCAGCACTTACCATATGCCAGGTGCTAGTCTAAGAACTTTACTAACTTGATTAGTTTTCACACAGATACAATTATTATCCCCATTAGAGGTGAGAAAATGGAGGCCTGGAGAGATTAAGTAATTTGGCCAAGGAAGCACGGCTAGTTTATGACAGATCTAGGATTTGAACCCAATCAGTCTGGCTCCAGAGTACATACTCTTAGACCCTATTGTCTCCTGCCCCTAATTAGAAGTACCCTACACACACACACACACACACACACACACACACACACACACACACACACACACACACACACACAGCGTGTTGCAGATGGCCAGGAGTTGGCAGCTCAACCCTTAGACACGAGAAGAATGTAGGTTCGGACACCACTCACACTTCGGACTTGCATTAGCTTTGGGTAGAGGAATAAGAACAAATGTTCAGTGAGAGAGCCTTTCCTTATTGCAGAATGTGTGCCTCCTCTTTCTAGATTTAGTGGCAAGAACAGTACCCTGAATGTGGAGGAGGTGGTGGTGGCAATGAGATACAACAGCCCCCTGGTTCTGTTCATGACAGATCTGAGAACGTCCGGCCTCAGTCATTCATGTAATGGGCCCCCCTCAGCCAGCCCTGTCATCCAGGAGTCTCCACAAACCCTGTGTCTGTAGTGGCTGTTTCCTCCCAGTGGAGTGGGGTGGCACTCACCCCTCTGGCCATTCTCCCCACTCCTCTTTGGCTGGACTCTCTGCCACGCCATAGAATAGATGGGTGTCTTTGCTCAAATGATCCTTGAGCCTTTGCTCAGATGGTCCCTGGCTCTTCATTTCATTTCGGAAAGAAAATAATTTGCCTGTTGTCATTTTGTCTGTAATCTTAAGAAAACTAATGGTATAATCTAGGCTTTTTACCATGTTATTTATGGTGCAGTTACTCTTTTTCTCGAGTCCCTCCTAAAAACTCAGTGTTCCACCAAACTTTGACATGGCCCTTGTGATTAGCTTTTGCGTACATAATTGACTCTCCCTGGTAGTTTTAATTGTATGTTCCATTCTTTTCTGTCCTTCCTGCATTATTGCTAGCACAGTTGGGGCAGGCAGGCTGTCACCCAGGCTCTCCCCGCCTCGAGTGGGGGCATTCCAGCAGGGTATGTTACATGAGCCTGAAGCACATGATGTGAGAGCCTTGTGATGAAAGATACTGCAAAAACAGTGTGTACTGTCATCAAAGCTGACTGCCTTGAAATCTTGCCTTCTGTGGTAGCAAAATAAGGTTTTTATGGTGTCCTGTTTCTTCTGGTATCATCTTAACCAGTGGGAAAAAGTGAATTGGTAGAAACCTTTAGAAAAAAGAAGATAGGGGGAGAAAATGTCCTGGAGGCCTTGCTTTACCACTAAGTTGTTTTTGAAAGTGTGTGTGTTTTGAAAAACAATCTTACTGCCATCATAATGAAGTTACCTCGTGCCATTTCTATAAACTGCCAGAAAAGCCATTTCCTGTGGTTGATGGAAATCAGCAAACTGAAGCCATGTTTTAGGAAATGCTGATGAGACTCTGACTTGATTGAGATGAGCCACAAGATTGATTAATTGATTGATTGTAACATTAGAGAGTTTCCAACAGCCCATTCATTTTGGATCAAGTGTGATCTCTGTCCACGTGGCTTTGCAGCCCTCATCTTACTGGTACTATTCTTTATCCTTGGGGAGGGGTTTGAGTTGGTACGTCTTGACTGGTTCCTCTGCTGGTATTTAACAAATACTCTGGGCCAGGCGCGGTGGCTCACGCCTGTAATCCTAGCACTCTGGGAGGCTGAGGCAGACGGATTGTTTGAGCTCAGTTCGAGACCAGCCTGAGCAAGAGCGAGACCCCGTCTCTACTAAAAAAAATAGAAAGAAATTAATCGGACAACTAAAAATACATAGAAAAAACTAGCCAGGCATGGTGGCGCATGCCTGTAGTCCCAGCTACTCGGGAGGCTGAGGCAGAAGGATTGCTTGAGCCCAGGAGTTTGAGGTTGCTGTGAGCTAGGCTGACACCACGGCACTATAGCCCAGGAAAAAAGAGTGAGACTCTGTCTCAAAAAAAAAAAAACAACAAACAAACAAAAAAACAAATACTCTGCATATTGAGTGTCTTCAAAATATAGAAACAAGCAACTCGTGGAAGCATTTGAAAAGTGCATTTGAGAAACAAGCTACCTTGGCATGAAGGGAAGTTTGTTTCCCTTTCTGGTTGTCCTGGTCTTCTCCTGCATGGGCAAGAGTAGCTTTGGGCTGCTTCTCTTTCTTGGCACATGGGGGCTGACCTCCCCTGTGCTTGTACATTTATAAGGAAGTTCATCTCCTTCTTGGAAAGTTCTGGAAAAGGGACTTCTACACTGTTGGCTTCCTGAGGAGAAATGTTGTCATTTCTGTTTTCCTGGAAAGAGACAACTCTTGGCATCATCTTTCTAGATAAACTCCTCGCAACGACTCCTTTAGCAGCAATTTTCTGTGTTTTTGCTTTTATTTTGTTTTTTCCTGTAGACAGGAGTCGTATGCTGACTAGAAACTTCCCTGATATAATAACTAAGATGGCCTCTTTGGAAAATTCCAGAACAGACCCCTTCATCTCTTTCCCTAGAGAGAAGCCGAAATAGGTGATGCACTTTCCTGGCAAGCCAAGTACCTACCATTTTTGTACAATCTAAGCTTAGAAATCTATGCTATGTATGTTCATTTTTTTGTTGTTGTTTCTACTCCTTTACTTCCTTTGATAAGGAAGAAACTTCCACGTTAAAACTAATTTTACTCTGAAGGGACCAAGAAAAAAACAATCTATTGTCCGGTAGAGGTCAAGACAGAGCCCAACAACAGGACCATTGTGCTGCTGTTGTTCAGTTTGGGGAACAGGGGGAATGTTTATAAAAACAAAGTTTTAAAGCAGGGACAGTGAAAGGCTTTGTTTACCTGGTGCTCTAAACTTTAAGGTACTCATTTTGCCTGAAGAATAATGGAATGCAGGGCTGTAATTAGAAAAGGTTGATGTAATTAATGTGTTAACAATCTTTGTTTGAGGTTTTTCTCTCTGCGCTTTAGGATAGTCAGGCAATTATTTTGTAAAGCCAAAATCAGAACCATCAGTCCAAAGCTAAAACAGACCTCAGGAAACACTGTCTTTCGGCAGAGAAAGACAAAGATGCTTGTTCTCTAGGCCAGTGTGTCTATGTGTGTAATGTTTTAAAGAACAATTTTGACATGAACTCTTAAAATGAACCACTCTTCCAGCGTCACTTGTACAGAGGTGCAGTAGGATTTGTGCAAGCATTCTACTGTGAGCCTAAGATTTTCAAAGTGGAAATATGGTCATAAAGTGACTTGTTTGCTTTGGCAGTGTCCGTCTCAGTCTGGGGGTGAACATTTGTAGAAAATATTTAGAAACTTAATTACACTGCTTTGACTTTATGCCGTTAGCAGATGGAGCCATACACACACACACACACACACACACACACACACACACACACACACGCACGCATATATGAATATGACGTCTGTGTGGAAAGAATCCAGCCATGTAATATGTTCTCGTTATATTAACAGTGGCTGGATACTCTCCAGACAGACCTCATATATGTGAAAACATGGTGAATTGGGATGTAACCTTTTCATTTTGTTATCAGGTTTAGAATTTAATTTTGAAAGTTGCAAGTTAAATTTCTTCTTCTTGCATCAATAAGGTGTGTCTTTTGTTTGCTCACTGACACGTGTGTTCTTACGTCATTTTAGTTGCTGAAAATGCTCATACCATTCTTTCATCCTTTAACCTGCCGTGCTACATTCCCAAATGCTGCTAACCTGCTGTTTATTTCTGTTGAAAATTTGTTCACTAGACTTTTTTTTTTTTTTGCTTTTTTCTTCACAGAAAGTTAGAATATGAGCAATTCATTGGTATTAGTTGAAATCCCCACCTAACGGCAGCAGTATGTTCTCTTATTTCCATTAGAGAAATGGGGTAAATATACTCTAAGTGGATTAGAGCTGTCTGTCATCTAACAGTAGGGTGTGCTGTACTGTGTTCCAGGGACTGAGGGAGCCCCAGGGTTTATACAGATAAATAGGGCAGAGCTTTTTTCTTGTTTTTACTTCTCTCTCATTGGTTTAAGTCTTGCCAATCCTGAGTTGTATTGAAAAGGAAATTCCATATGTACACAAAACAGTAGATAGTTTAAAGTATTTTTTTTAAGTAATATTCTTTCAGCACTTGCTTTTTTAACTTGACCCATAGAGAGAACAACTCCAAAAGAAAAACTTACCCATTTGAGATTTCTTTTGTCTCGCACTGAACGATATAGAAGAAATTCACTGCTGGTTACAGGTCTTCTGGGCTCATTTCAGAGTGGATTTTTTTTTTTATTTCACCATAAGTAATAGTCTATTAAATGAACACTTGCTAGAGAAGAAACTACATCTAGATATGGAATTAACTTCTTGTCAGCAGTACATTTTCATAATAGCAACGAAAAAAAATCTATTCTCACCAGCAGCTGAAACATACTAATAGTGCAGAAATTCCTGTGAACTATGTGTTTGCTGCTTCCTTTTGTTTGTTTGTTTGTTTTCAGAGCAGATGGGCTTGTTTGCTTTTTGCTTAAACATTAATCAAAAATCAATTTATGGCTGTGTAAGTGGCATTAGATAATTCTCATTCTGACTACAGTAAATAATATCTATTTGTTCATGTTAGATAAGTCTGGGTGGTGGTGAAATGTAAAATAGAATTACATGAGATATGACATATGGCTATGTGTTTTATAAATTAATGCTTTTATGCACGTGGGAGGAGAAGTAATTTAACTTACTGACAAAAGGAAAAGCAAAGGAAATTCCAGAGAAAGAACAGGATACCAAGTCTAAATAAATTTGGAAGACGAAGAGAATATTGTAATTTAGTTCAGTTTTTTTAACAAATCATCACAAGTTTATATGTTGGCATAAGAACCATGAGAAGAGGATACTCTATATCTTGAACATTTTTCCATAGATGTTTTTATAGCTCTTCTTACCCCTCCCAAAAAGTATTTAAGGATTGGATTGGGGGGGCATGTCATACCACTGAATACATTTTTTCCTAATCTAGCAGTTATGTCTACTTGTAAATAAATTGCTCGAGCTAGTTATGTTTGTGCAAATGTAACTGACATTTCCTTGAGATAAGGAAATTAAGCTTTGCTAATTAACTATATTTGTATACATGTGTGTATATATATTTTGAGAGAAGGGGGATTTTATGATTGCAACAGTTTGAAATTTCTAGAGAAAGTGAAAGATTATTCAGATTACCATAAATGTACGCTTTTTCATAGATTTAGATTTCTTAATTGCAAGAAATCTGTTTCTAAATCAATCAATGGGAACTTTTTGTTTCTTCCCTAAGATTCATTTAGCCTTGAAAAGGCCAAAAGTTTAATGAAGCTTCTAAATGCCAATCTTTCCCTCCTTCTGTTACAGAGTATGTTTCAACTATAAATACATTTGCATTGTTTAAAATATTAGTAATTCTACAGCCAGACCTCTGAGATAGCTGAGAAACAGAGAAGTAAAGCTTAAAGACATCATCAGACACCCTGGGTACCCTCTCCACAACACCACATGCTAGACCCACCAAGGGTTTCACTTGAGTGTTTTTGCCTTGTTAAAGCTGGAAGGACCTGGGCAGACCCCACCCTTGGCAAATTCTTTTTATACCCTGTATATAGTAGGTGGTTAGTAGCACTGAGAGTAGGAAGGGGAGGAATAAATATGCTTCTGATACTTTATTCAGTGTGTGATATTAACAGAGTAGATACTCTGACATTCCCTGGGAATTGTGCCTCAGAATTTATTTTTCATTTACCCTGGTTCAGGATCAGATGTGGCATGGTAACCTTCGAGGGGCTTTATGTACATGCAATTTGGAAACTGAGTCAGTCTGTCTCTGTCTCTCCTCTCCCTTCTCCCCATCTCATATTCATTCTCTCTCCCTCCCCTTTCCTGTCCCCCTCCCAGCCGTGGCTGTCAGTTGAGATGAGCCTGTGCAGCACTCTGTTTGCAGTTGATTGGCAACTTTCTCTTTTACTACTGCATCTGAATCATCACTTGCTTCCATCAATTTTCTGAATGCCTCACCTAGTGATCCTGGTGGGGAAATTACAATGATTAGTGCTCCAACTCTTATTTGCCAGTAAGTGTTGCAAAGTAGTATTTTTTAAAACTCTTCTAAGATATTCTCTTTTCTCATAGTAGATACAGTGAATATTAAACCTACCCTAATTGACTAAAATTTTTGCACTGTAAAATCGAATTGGCATCTTTACAAAATAAAAGGTTAGAGGTATGTATGAGCTTGATTTGAAGGTTTAACATTTGTAACAACACTCTTGGCTTGCCTTGCTACCTATTGTATTTTGCTGCATTGTCATACGATTCCTGCTAATGCTATTTTCATTTGACCTTTGTTTTTCTAAAAAAGGTATTAATAATTTTTCTAGGGAGTTTCTGACATCAACCGAAGGAAAGACACCTTGTTTGACTATATATACATTTCTCCCTACCACCTCATTGACGTTAATATCAAAGTTTGTTCTTTCAGATGGCTTATAAAAATTTTAAATTACACCAGTTGCATAAGCCATGCATAAAAAGCAGACTCCTACATATGCTGACAGTGCATTTGTACTTTGTAGTGTTTAGCAATTTTAACGTCTTCCATTAATTTTTTTGTGCATCTGCTAGCTGCTGCTCTGACGAAGTTATCAAAGGCATCATTGGATGCATTGATGCTTCCCCGGGCAGGGACCAGGGTGAAGGCATAAACAGTGTGGCCTTATTAAATTGGGAAATGATATAAATGAATTAGTAGAGAATTTAAGGACAACATAGCCAAACATAATTGGTTTTTACTTTTGGGCCTGTAACTTGAACTACACTGGAAAGATTTTAGGTACAGGAAAAGTTAAGATCTATTCCCAGCAGTGCCACAGACAAGTTGGATGACTTTGGGCTAGTCTGTCGGTCCCTTTCTTTCATCACACCACAATGTGGTGATACCAGAGGCAATGTCCAGTCTCTTGTTTTGTGCAACCTGGGCTTCTCAGGGGTCTCTATGTGGAAGACACAGTGGAGAAGGGAGCAGTACTGCTGGACCCAGGGACCCAGTTCAGCCAGAGCAGTACTGTTCTCTTACGCTGCCTTAAAAAAGGAATTGGATGCCTATTCAAAAGTGAGTAGATAACTACCCAGGGTTAATGTTAAGTTAAATTAATCAATGCAATGAAGGGAAATTATGCAAATAACTTCTTGGGATATTTTTAAACAAATGTGTGAATGCCCTGTTTTAGGCTTGGCATAAATGGAGCATAGCCTTGACCCAGGGATATAGTATGAAGACATGGCGTCAATTATTATATATCTCCTCATAAGACAAAGGCAAGATGGTGTACTGTCCACAGGGAGGCATCTTAGGGTAGGTACAGAAGTGCCCAGAGATGCCATGCCAGTCCAAACTCTCACCAGCTCCTTGACCGCGCGCTGATAAACTGAGAGTATTGGACAGTGTACCATCAGGAAAGGAAAAAGCTGTGGAACCAAATAGGCCTGCCTGCATTTGAATCTGGTTTCTACCACTTATTTGCATCAGGTCTTCCTTGTCTGTAAAATGGAAATGATCATTTCTACCCCCCAGGATGAAATGTGAGGAGTAAATTAAACCAGATTAGCTAGGTAAGTGTCCAGCATGCAGGAAATGCTCGTTTATAACCATGGAAGGTTGGAGAACTTCTCAACTCTGATGAAGCTAAACTTTGAGGTACATTTTAGTTGATTTGTGTGATTTGAGACCTTTTGGCTTCTGGTTCCAGAATTGTCTGATCCTCCCATTACGTGGGGATTTTTGTTCCCTCCTCCTGCTCCCCGCTCCTAAATTTGCCGAACATCTTCGTCGCACTTTGAGTTTTTTACGAGATGCTCTGATATGCAGTTAGGGCTGTGAAAGGCTTACTGAGGATAACTCCAATGAGAGGACAAGAGGAGGAAGAAGATCATGGGCTTGGAGAGCTGTCTGACCAGGATTCTGATTGGACAGAGGCTCTGTCAGCCTTTGAGGAGCTCAGAGGGCGAAGCATGCTCATTTAAGGAGCCCTTTATTGGGTGGATATAGCCAGGTCTTGGGACGATTGCTGTGCTCACTTACTGGCCAGGGACTGCCCTAGGAAGAGTGTGACCTAGACCAAAAGCTGAAGTTGACCCTAGAACTAGCAGCTGGAGGCTATCAACTAGTGACACTGCAGCTGGACAGCAAATCCTTTTGGAAAAGGAATCCTAGCTGGTCATCTCTGTGCTCTGATGTTTCAAGTTGGAACCTTTAGGTTTGAAAAATGAATGTTTTGGGTAAGAGTTCGATTATTCTTAAAGGGACATATCTTTCAAACATATGGCTAAGGAAAGAGGAAGCTTGTTTCTGACATGTAAAATACCAGCAGAGCCTTGGAGTGATCACAACTTATGTGAAATGTAGCCCATCACCCACAGTTTACATGTTCACACTAAAGTGCCAGTCTCTTTATGGTTTCTATAGCTGGTATAGATATATGCACTGCTAATATAGTCAGCCTAGCCAAGATATTACCATACTCCTCAAGCATTCACTAAGGCATGAAGTCAGCTTCCCATAATTGTTAGATCAGTCCTTATTTGTTTCCCTGCTTATTTCCCCTAACCTCTCTGGATCTGTTGTGTTGGAAGCTTAAGGAACATTATCCTGTCTTTGCCAGAATCCTGCCTTGGCCATACCAGCATTATGCCTCACATCATTTGACTTGTTTGTGAATGTCAACTCGGACTGCTTGATCTCAACCTTTATTTATGGTTAAGAATATCACCTTTTGATTTTTTTTCCCATCCTATTGTGTCCTTCTAAAGGCACAGACTATCTTGTGCGAGAAATAACACACAGATTTGTGTGTATGTGTATTGGTGTGTATTGATACAAACCTATAATATGCAAATAACTTGTTAAAAGATATTATAGAAGAAAAGATTCTATATCCTATGAAAACAAAAAGAGAAAACACCTGACACTTAACAAGAAAATTTAACCATACTGTTAAAAGATACAAAAGACAACTTGAATAAATGGAAAGACATGTCATGTTTATTAGACAGGAATGATAACCATCAACAAGATGTCAGTTCTCCCTAAGTTAGTTTATAAATTTAACGTAATTCAAATTCAACAAATTTTTTTCTTTTAACTAGACTCATTCTGAAGTTATCATTATATAAAAAACAAAATTCTGAATATAAGCAGTGAGTCCTTACCAGATATTAAAATATTCCATATAGTCTAAAAAATTAGTGAGGTACAAGGACATAAAGAGACAGACCAATGGAACAGAATAGAAAGTCCAAATACAGATGGAAGTACCTATGGAAATTCACTTATTTGATAAAGGTAGCATCTCAAAGTAGCATGGGATAAACATGGACTCTTCACTGACTGGCACTGGGGCACGTGTAACCTCTGGAAAAGAAAGAAAGTTGGGTCTATATGTCCTACCATATACCAGCTTAAACTCTAAATGAATCTAAGGTGAAAATGTAAACAACAGAACTATAAAAGTCCTAGAAAAACACACAGGGGGTTCCTTTTTATAACCTTGGAGTGAAGAATGCCTTTCTAGTTTCAATTCAAAATCCAGAAGCCAGAAAAGAAAACATTCATAAAAATTGAATTAAAAGCAACAACAATAACAAGACTTCTGCATGGCCAAAAACCATAAGCAAAGACAAACGCCAAACTGAGAAACATTAGCAACCTCTATCACAAAGACCTAATCTCCCTGGTTTAGAAAACAAAGCAAAGCACAGCTTCTTGAAATTGATAAAGAAAGTCTAACAATTCAGTAGACTTTGGGATGAAGTATTGAACAGATAGTTCACAGATGAAGAAATACAAATAGCTATTAAGCATAGGAAAAAATGTTTGATCTCACTTATACAAGACATGCAAATTAAAACTACACGAAGATGCCATTTCTTTTACTTCTCGTATTGGAAAGAACCCAAAATGCTTGATAACACACTCTTTGGAAAACAGCCCCACGTGGCTGGAAGGGCTACAAAATGGCATCACATCTATAGAGGGGAATTTGGCAATATCTCTCAAGTTATAAATACACACACCCTTTGACTCAGCAATTTCAGAGGGCCATTTACCCCATAGATATACCTTACACACGTGTGAAATGACAGTTGTGCAGAGTCATTCATTGTAGTGTTGTTCGAAATGGCAGAAGATGGAAATAACCCAAATTCCATTGGTGAAGGAATAAATAAGTTAAGCAGAGACTCCCAAACTTGCTTTCTCATTACAGTCACCTGGGAATCTTTTTTGTTTTTAATGTCAAAGATCAGGTCATACCCCAGACCAATTAAAGCAATCACTGGAAGATGGGGCATAGTTTTTATTTTTTCATTTTTATTATTTATTTTTGAGACAGAGTCTCTGTCACCCCAGCTAGAGTGCAGTGGTGTCATCACAGCTCACTGCAAACTCAAGCTCCTGGGCTCAAGTGATCTTCCTGCCTCAGCCTCCCTAGTAGCTGGGACTACAGGCGTGTGCCACAACGCCCGGCTAGTTTTTCTTTTCTTTTTTTGTAGAGACAGGATCTCGCCCTTGCTCAGGCTGGTCTTAAACTCCTGAGCTCAAGCAATCTTCCCGCCTCGGCCTCCCAGAGTGCTAGGATTACAGGCCTGAGTCACCGCGCCTGGCCAGTTTTTGTATTTTTTATTCTAATGTACAGACAAGTTTGGGAACCCTTGAATTAGGGTTTATCCATGCAGTGGAATATTATTTCACTGTTAAAGTAGAATGAAGACTTCTTTTTCATTTGCCAGTATAGACAGAACCCCAAGATATATTAAGTTTAAAAAAAAAAAAAAAGGACTAAAAGCCAAGTAGGGAAAGGAAGATTCTGTCCTGTATCCTAAATGTATATTAAGTTTTTTTAACTGTGTAAAGTTACCACCTATACCCAAAAACTTTGTTATAAAACAAGTATCTATAATAATAGGCTTAAAACAGAGCCAGTGTTTATTACTGAAGGTACTAATTTTGTCAATAATAATTTACCCTTTTCCACCATTAATCTGTGCCCATTCGGGAGTATCTCTGGGATGATGCACATAACATGTTACACTGCGGTGCAAGCAGAGACCATGGGTTCCAGCTAGGGTACCCCAGGATTCTCAGGATGCCTGGAACTCCTTGGATCAAGTGAGGCAAACAGAGCTTAGTCCTGTCTTCCTGAGGACTAGTATGTTTCTGTGTTTGTCAGACTGAGGGTACTTAATGAAGCAACCTTTCCTAAACATCACATCTTCCTTTTGTCTAGATGTGTTCCTGAGCAACCTGTTCTCTGTTGTCCTTAATGGTACCTTAAGTCGATTTGAAACATTTAGTAAGGACCAGGCATTCCTCTTAGGTATCCTGGAGATGTGGTGAATACAACAGATGGAAAGTTTCTGTCCTTATTGGAGCTGGCATGCCACTTGGAGAAGACAGACTATGGGCAAGTAAATGAATAATCAGATAAGAAGGATGGTAGTTAAATTTCATGGAAGAAAATTAATTAGGTCTGTGTGATAGTGGTTGGCAGGTGGGCGTGGTGATGGGGGTGACATTTGAGCTGAGACCTGAAGGGTGAGAAGGAGCCCAGCAGCCTCCTAGGCGTGGGGGAGGCCTTCAGGCTGAGAGAGTAGGGAAGGACTCTGTGGCGGAGACAAGCTGTAAACAGCACTGCCTCCGTGTTCGGGGAGACTGGAATGTATTGGTTCTGTAGACAGCTGGGGGGCACCACCTTGTAAATATGCCTTTCAGTGCTTAGCTCTTCCAGCAAACCATGCCAGCTGTGGTTATGTAGCTATGTCCTGACAAGAGAGGAGAGGACGCAAGGAGACCTCTCAGAGATGCTCTAGGGAGATGGGGGGGTCAGGTGGAGCTTATGGCAAGTATGCCAAGGGAGGAAGTGATTTTTAGGCAGAATAGGAATTTGCCAAGTAGAGAAGGCAGAAAAAGGCATAACTGGCACAGGAAACAGCATACATAAGAGTAAACTGCACATGTGTAGGGAACCACTGAGTGTAAGCAAGGCCTGAACACTTGGAGGGGATGGTGGTTAACATGTTAGCAAGAACCCAGGTTGGGGTCATTGACTTGGGGGTGGCAGTAGGGTGTGTTGGAGGAGATGAGAACTGAGTGCTGCAAGCATTTGGCAAGTCTTCAGTGAGCACTTATCGTGGACCTGTGATCCAGTGGGTACACAAATCAGAATATAACACCATCCTTGCAAGCAGAGTCCGAAATACAGTGATGAAAGGGCCATCAGAGACATTACCATAGTGCTACCAAAACAGGTTTCAGAGCAGTTTTGCAGGAAGTAGGGTGGCTGGAGTAAGGGAAGCCGTGGAAAACAGTGGCCTCTCCTGGGCAGGCAGGGGTAAGGCGCAGAAAGTAGAAAGAACAATCTGAGTGAAGGTTTGTGTGTGGCCCATCCAGGGACCTGGGACAGGAACTGATGGCTGGAGGGAGGGATGCTTGGATGCATGCTAGGGGGCTGGGGCCAGGCTGGCAGGACCAAGAAGACTGGACAGACTCCATTCCCCAGCCAGTGGAGGCTTTTTACCACAGTGGTGACTCTAGAGGGTGAGAGTTTTCCTGGAACTGCTTGCGGGGCAGGCTCAATTGGAGCAGGCAGACACCAGAGGCTGGAGCAGAATTCTGGCCAGGGGTGGCAAAGAGGACCCCCAAGTGACCAGTGTGTGCTATGTTGCTTCTTGCAAGGAGCTTTGTACTTTTTCTTTATATTTTAAGTTTGGACAGGCTGATGTCTGCCCAGGAGTGACAGTTAGGCTTATTATCAGAGTGTAGAGTCAACGGGCACATAAATCAAGTGGAGATCCCTCTTGAGTCCAGCCTCCTGATTCCCTTTTCCTGCTTTCCCTGTTCTGGAGGTGTGGGGTGGTGGGAGCTCTCCAGAGCTCAGGAAGAATCTCTGGAATCTCTCAGGATGGTGCTTTGTGTTGACCGGAGGTGATTAAGCATCTGGAGGCAGCCCCAGCTGCTACCTGACTTGGGGAAGAGTGCCTCCCTGCTGGAAGCTGCAAGGTTTCCCCTGGTTGGGGTCCTGTGAGGATGATGAGGCCAGAATGAGGACTGGATGGTGATTCAAGTCAAACCAGATGGGTAATTACCATCGAATATAGTATCGTGGGTGAACACCCTGTATGGAACTGGCAAGTTACCTGCTTGTTTCTCGTCAAATGAGCCTAACACCATCATCTCAGTTTCTTTTTATATATGCTCCCGAACTTAGGCACCTCTGAGTGAGATCACAGCTCCAGAAACTTGCAAGGAAAAGGTCTAACAGGGCGTCTGATTCACCCATGTGCCATTAATGGCGTATTGTGTGAGTAAGGCAACAATTTTTAGTGCAGGGATTTAAAACAACTTCTGAAAAGACAGAACTAAAGAATTAATTTAAAAGGGAGAGAGGGGGGAGGCAAGAAGAAGGAGAAACTAAATTGGCTGTCATTCCTTTTGAAGATTTTTTAAAACCAAAGATGAAGAAGAGGAATCAAATTATGGAAACAAAACCTTTGCGGTTTTCCACAGAACAAAAATGATGTGAAGCTGCAAGTCAGCAGTTCCAGCGCAGGGGCTCCAAAGGACGCCCACTCGTGCTTGCTTTCTTGTGCGCCCCTTCTCCCGCCATCCCTCCTCGGAGGCGGCTGGGGTTCCTTTTGTCTGCCGTGTCCCCCCTACCCCGCCCTAGGCGAGGAAGCGGGAGCTGACACTCTGCACCCTCCCCGCCGCCCCTGGACCAAGGTTGTTTACTACTTTCTACTCCGAATAACACGCCAATCACCAGGGCCCGCCTTCCCCGCCGGCCAATCGGCACGTTGGGAAATTCCACCTTTCCGCGGGGCCCGGGCGGCGACTGGCTGGCGCGCTTGTCAGTCAAGCGGGCATCCCGCAAGGATGCAGCAGGAGTATTAGGGACGCGATCACCAGAGCAGAGGAGGAGTAACCTTCCCCATAAACAAGATGTGGGCCCCCCCAAAAAAGCAGGGGGGTGGGGGAGCCGAAGCACAACCCAACCCTGGGCCCCACCGGAGCGGGCTGAGCGCAGAGTCGGGGAATCCCTCCCCCCGCCTCCCGCGCTCACTGCAGTTGTAAACACGTTTCCCTCCATGTCTGTTTTCCCTTCTCTCTAACCGTGGCCATTACGGGCGGCTGTTTACAAAAATCCTGCAGGGCAGTGACATCCCCTCGCCCTTATCCTTCATTCCCGTCGCCTCCCTGCCCTTATTCTGGCTTTTTTCTTTTCCTCTTTCTGGTAAGCACAGAGTGAAGGAGGCTGAGTTGTGCTCAGGTTTGTTTTGCTTTTATTGCTCTCCATGTGGGACAAGTCATGCTTTATCAACAAGCACCATTTTCTGCAGATGTCGTCCATCCTTCCCCTTGAAATTACTCTGGTGGGCAGATTCATTTTGATTAGTAACACTGCAGCGGAAACAGGCGCAGATCTGGAAGGACTAGGTGGTTTTTTTGTTGTCGCTGCTGCTGGTTTGGGGCGCATCAAATGCTATTTTAATTTTACGCTTTCTTCCAAGATTGGTCTTGAATCCTTTCCCCATTCATAGGTTTGAAGTATGTCCCCCCTCCCTAAAAAAAAAAAAAAAAAGGCAGTATTGTGTTGAACCAAATGTTTTTCTACCTTCTTCTGTGATCTGAATCAGGTTTCCCATTTCCAGCAGCACAATGTGGTTGTATTCAGTGTGATAGGGGCGTAGTGGACATGAATTATTTGCCACAGGGCTGCCTGGAAGATGCGGAGCGGATTTTGCGTGGCCCGGAGCAGCTCCAGTGTCTGAGACTTCTCTGTTACACAGACTCCAAGCAGGAAGCGCAGACAAAATGGCAAAATACAGCATGTGGCATTCAGTTAAAAAAAAAAAAAATGCTCTTTCTTTAGAAGCTGCTGTTCCAGATGATAACCAGCCTTGTTTAGTTTTTTTCTTTTAAAAGAGAGGGAAAATAATCTATGAAGATGGCTTGTTTGGGATATTTTGTGAAAATCCTTGTCAACACAAAAGGGCTGATTTTGAGGTTCTGGTTTGCTGAGTGGAGGACAGACCTCCCGCCTGGGATCTTGAGTTGCATTTTGATTTATAGGTATTGCAGGTCATACTGTGAAGCTTCGGCCATGGAAAGGGACAAAGCCTGCATCGCCTCTCAGCCCCTGGGGCCTCTGCACTTTTCCAGTGATGGGACACTTGGGAAGATATATGGGAAATGAAAGGGGGGAAAGGTACATTACAAATATAAGTGTAAGGCATGGCTTGTGACCAGGATTTGCAAGAGCAGCTTCCAGACCTACTTAAACCTTGGGAAAACTATTTCAAGTTAGCCATGACATCTGATTTGGCGCCCTTTCTTTTTTCTCTTCCAGTTGTCTATTTGTACATTCTCCCCACACAAAGAATATGTTTCCAGAATTATCAAATTAACGTGTACCATGGTTTTCTCGGTAGAGTATGTTCAACTTTGCTTCATGATTGTAAGGAATGGTCCTTGTGTGTCATGTGGTGATTGCATGTTAAGGGGAGGGCCAGAGCTGGGGCAGAGTTCTGCTTCAGGGCCACGATGTTCCTGGCATCATTACACCACCCTGGGAAGTTACAACTGGGCAAGTGATTGAAGGCAGAAAGATCCTATAATGATGTGTGCTCTGGCTTTTCTCCCCTATTAGCTGTCTCACTTGAGCCAAGTGATTTCACCTCTATGGGCCTCAGTGTCCTCTGCCTGAGGTGAGAACAGCGATGTCTCTACAGGGTTATGGGACTCAATGGATACCTTAGCTAGCGCGCCTGCCACTGTGCTGGGCCCACAGAGGTACCCGAGGCCGGGACTTCCCCTTCTCTCTCAGGTAAATTATCTCCCCTGTTCGTTCTGTGGCCCCTCATGTGGCATGGCCACAGAGTGGCATGGCGAACTCACCTCTTGCTGGGTTTCTGCATCACCTGCTCTTTCTGGCCAGGTCAGCCTGTTAATTTTCCCATGCCAACGGCCTCTCAAGTGCCAGTAAGTCACATCTGAACAACCAAAGCATGTTTCCCTGCTGGCGAATGCCAGAGCAGGCGGACCTGGAAGCCAAGCAGATTTCTCCTGTTCATATAAGTGGGGGAAACAGGAGAGCCCTGGCTGCTGTGCTCTTAGTGACTTTAGACAAATTTTGAATCACACCAAATGAATCTTCCCAAATCACTAGTGTTTTGGTTCCCACTTTCCCACATGAGGTAGTGCAAGTTCCCGGCCTGGCTTTGAGTTGTGGGTGATCTGACGTTAGCCTGCTTTGCTTTCCATTCCCCACTTCTGGAACAGCCTCCCCTGTGGTAGGCCACCCTGTCTTCTAGAACCAACTTCAGGCAGCCCTGTACTGTCTCTTTGCCCCTTTCTCTTATCAGTCGTGGGTCACTGATGGTGTCTTTTGATGTGTGCTTCCTTGGTCTTCTAGTCATCTTTTCTTCTGAGGGCGGGGATGGTGGCAGCTTTCTATGTGTCTCCTGGTCAAGGTGAAGGCAGTCTCATTTAGTGGCACCCCAGGCTGTGGAGCCAGGCAGAACTGCATGTCTGACTCCACTTCATCACTCTCAGCATGAGATGGGTACCTCAGACATGGGACCGCCCCCCCCCCCCAACCTCATGTTTCTCAATCTGGAGAAAGGGGTGATAATACCTTTTCCTTGTGGGGAGCTGTGAGGATTAACTGTGCTTGGCTCCAAGTTTTGGGCCTTGCAGGCACTCAGAGAATGTGAGAGCGTTGTTTTTTTATCATCCATAGATGGAGGTGTTATCTACTCTATAGGACTACCGAGAGAGTAACTGAGAGTTGTGCAAGATAACTTGCTAGGGACTCAGTGTTCACTTACCTTTCCCCCGTAAGGACAGATGCCCTTTATTATCCTTTTGTACTCCCCACTTGGCACACCCTTGATAAATATTGATTCAACAAAAAATTGGTTCTTCATATGTATACATTTAGGACCTGTTGCTTTGTTAATAGTGATTTTTATGAAAATGAATGCTTATAGGTCAAAATATTGGACACCCTAATCAGTGAGAATTCAGCCAAACAGGAAAATCTGAGCGCCTTGAAGGCAACGTTGTCTGACCTATACCTGGGACAAAACAGATCCTTGCTAAATCATTGTTGTGTGTTTTAAAAATAGGTTACTGGATTGATGTTCTGAATAGGGAGAAAAATGATAATGTGTGAAGTGTTGCCAGCTCATCTCAGTGCCATGCGATGGTCAGTTTGCAGAAGCAGGCCAGTCCCTGAAGCAGGATGGCTATGAAAGCTGTGACATTGTGGCCAAAGCATGAGACTGTTGTGTAGTGGGCAGGGTCACAGTGATTTCCCGCTGTCATTGTTTACAGTGAGGTGGATTGTGCTGAGCTCTGCCCACTTCTATAGAAGGGATCCTTGCCCAAGGCTGGGTAGCCCTAAGCCATCAGGACTGTTGCGGTCTGACTCAGCATACACATGTGGGATGCCCGCAGGGCAGGTGCACAGCTAAGCTCTGGGGCTGCAAAGATGCAGAACCATGCCCCTCCTTGAAGGAGAACCATTGGAGCATTCCTGACCCAAGCAGAAATTGTCCAACCAGGCAATTTGATGGGCATGGTCCCTAGTCTTCACCAGGGAAGCTTGCCCAACCACGCGTCTGAAGTCTTGTGTCCTGGGCATGCCACTTAACTTCCCCTAAGCCTTGGTTTCCTCCTCCTCGTAGCAAAGAGAAAATCAGAATGAGGGGCAGGTGAAATAGCATATGTAAAATGCTTAGCACTGGGCTTGGCTTTTAACTGTGTAATAAATGTTAGCTCTTATACTGCTAATATTACTTATATCCACAGATTCCTTTTGGAAGAAGCCATTGCTGAGTATGGAAGATATTGAACTGTAGCATGCATACTTGCATGAATCAGTCTGCTGAGTTATTTTAAGTCTGCATTTGAAAATAAAGGGTGGGTTGCTATCCAAATATAAAGAATTGGATCCAGGCTCTAAAAGGATGTTTGCTGTTCTTTAGCAAAATACCATTCTTCTTAAGTTTCATTCAATCATTCCACAAAAATCTAAGCATCTGTTTTGTCCCAGGCACTGTGCTTGTAATGGGTGTGCAGCAACAAACAGAACACTTGGTTTCTGCTCACATAAAGCTGACTCGTGATCAAGAAATGTAGGCAATCAAGAAATGTAAATGTGATGGGCACAGACGGGAAAGCCTTTGGCATACCGGCTATGTTTTTAATATTTAAATGTTAACTTGGGAAGGCCTTTCCATCTAAAAATAATGATTTACCCTTTCTCCTGCCAATAGCTCCTTTTTCTATAGGCAACAGGAATCCTGTTCAAGTTTTGGGTAAAAGGTTCTGTTTTTAGGGAAGAGAGGCATTGTACAATTGAATGTACAATTTGAGATGATGCAGAGGAGAGAGTATGTAAGTATATATTGGGTTTGTGCCTTGGCTTGTGCACCAAAGTTGGTTAGGGAAAGCACTTGTATATAAGTGGAAAGGTGTTAAGTTAAAGAAGCTACTACGAAGTGACCCCATAATAAAGGTAAACTATTTTGTGTACATATTTAAAAATAAACATGAATACCCAAAGTTCATGATTCTGGACTAGCGCTGTCCTATAGAAGTTTCCACCATGGTGGAATGTTCTAGATCTGCCCTGTATAATATGGGAGTCACTAGCCACATGTGGTTGGGGAACAATTGAAATGTGGCTAGTGCTACTGGGGAACTGGATTTTGGATTTTATTTAATTTAAATTTTAATTGTCACACATGGCTAGTGACTACTAGACAATGCAGATCTAGAGATTAGATAACAAGATTTTTAGCTGACAAAATTCTTCCCTCCTAAAATACGTGTTTATTTTGATAAGGGTAACTAAGACCTGTATGTACCATTTGTCCTATTTAGTGCTCATAAAGGAGGTGTGCAGATTTTTAAAAATGTAACACAAACAATTAGACCTAATTACACACATTAGATCCAATTGCACACATTTTCTGGAGCTGTTGATGGTGATTATTGGCAAGTACTAAGTATAATACTTACAATGACCTGAGATAAGCAAGTGTCTTCTGTAACTGAGAACCAGTGGGTTAAAGTGTTAAGGAAAATAGTTGAGAGAAAACAACCGAGAAAGTCTTAATGGTTCCATCAAGTGGCTGTTGATTCATGGATATTCAGAAACTTTTGAGGCTGTGAAAATAAACTAGATTTTTAAAATTTTGAAACAAAATTGAAACTCATTTGAGTTTAAAATTGTAGTTGAGTTGATTTTCATTCCTTCTTTCAGTTCATTTCTGTGATTCCCCTCCCCCCCACTTTGTTGTTTCATCAGATTTGGAGAATAAAGCCTGACTGATCAGTTTCAATTTTATTTAAATTCATTTTGTCTTCATTCCTTCTAATCTAGCACAGACCTGTGATGTATTGGGATCAGAGTGCTCTGGAGAAACATTGAAATATAAAAACATTTTCATGAAAACATTTCCAGTTATATTTAATTTTTCTTCTCAATAGAAAAATATTTCCAACTTAATCCTCCCTCTCCCCTCTTGAAATGAATTGCATGCTTTAGAAATAACATCAATCCACGCAAGTGCACAAGGACAATCTCAGCCATTTAATGGGGATATGAAGGCTCGGAGAACTCTGGGCTTCAGAGGCACAGACTCTGCCTTTCAGGATGCAGGCCTGCCGGGGAGAAACCTCTCACTACATCTCATCTTCATCATCTTCCTTATCATCATCCCCCCTGTTTTATTTTTGAACACGTTGTAAGGGTCTGCCAAGGCTAGTTGATGTTGAAACTTCCTGTTTCCAAACTTCATCTGACATCTGGGACCAGCTATGCTGGAAGGTGTTTGAACATGCCGTGGAGTAGCTCACACTTTTTGTTAAAGGAGAAAAGCAAGCAAGCCCCTCTCAGTGGCAGAGTTCTACCTTCACTCTACCCTTTGATTTTGTTGTGGTTGTTCTTAGAACTTCATTCAGCTCATTAGGGACCCCACCCTCAGGGAAAGGTGAGCTTCTCTTTTACGGAAAAAGTAAAACGTCATAATGAAAAAAAAAATGGCCAACATAGAACTCCACTGGGCTCTCATTGCAGTTACAAAGCCCATGTGTATCGGAGTCTGTGTAAAAATTCAGCATGTCCACCTGCTTAATAGTAAGCAATGTATTATTTAGTTTTTATAACAGCTTATGAGGTAGGTTCTACCAACATTGTTTTAGTGATGAGCAAATGGAAGCCTGGAAAAATAAATTGCCCACTACCACATATGTGATAGGTGGCAGAGACAAGATTTGAACTAAGAAACATACCTGATTTTAAAATGTATGCTTTTCATTTGCTCTGCTGCATCTATAATCTTTGCACTCAAACATGTGAGAAAATTTTCTGTTGTGTGATTTTCCTCAAAGAAAAGCCCATTAAAAAATGAAATTTTCCATTTTGTAAGTTTTTCCTTTGAAAGGAAAGAAATTCTTGGGTTTGTAAAACAATAAGGAAATGAAAGGTAACTTTATTACATCTGGGGTTTCTGATTAAATTATGGTTTTGGTGATCTTGTGAATTTTTCACTGTCAGGATATCTAGGATTTTTCCTTGTAGAAGCTGAGTCACTTTTAGAAACAAACATCACATTCTTAAACATGTGATTAGATGTATAGATGCTATAGCCTAAATATAAGAATGTGTGTACATTAGAATTAATTTCTTCAATAAAGAGAAAGAGCTGGCAAATTCAGGAATTGTAGTTCTGTTGGCTTTTTGTATTGTTACATTTTTGTGCAGGCAAAAAGCTGTGCATGCCTCGGTTCTTGGTCGCCTGACCACATGGGTACAGGTTCCTGAAATATTGACTAATCCTCAACTCCGAACTATATGATCAGAGACTTCTGAAAGGTCATAGTGTTTCTGAACACTTAGGCCAATTTCAGTTGCTCATATCCAAAAATAAGTCAGAAGTTAGTTCCTTTGGACTCAGTGGGCAGCACTGAGTACAAATGTCCAAACACTTGTACAAACTGTCTTAGTGGAAATTTGGATCACTGGTATCTCAGATCCTTAGTAGATTGTGACTTCCGTGAGAGCAGGAGCCTGGCCTCTCAACAAGTCTCTCCAATATGCTCAATAAATATTTGTCAAAGGAGGGATGATCAGACAATGAAACACAGTAAAGCCTTGGGGAGAACTGAGACTACTGCACCAGTTTTTGTGCACTATCATGCTGGAAATATTTCCAACATATATTCTGTACTTCTTTGCTCCTTACTCTAGTGAATATAATTTAATCATTTCTGGCCAACTTGGGGACATCAGTGAGCATAAATTTTACATTATGCATAATACAGTGATACCCTCAAGGCTGATGGAAAGGAAGTTTGCCCTCTGCTAAAGATTTCTTGTGCCTATTGTGTTCTTACGGTCTGGTTTGATCATTTTTATGTTTCCATTTCTGTTTAATAGACTTATTGCAGTAAGAAGAGAAAGCTGTTTCTATCAGTTCCTCTGTAGGTGATTATTTGCTGCATCCTCTTTGCTGTCGGTGCTTTGAGAACAGATTTCTAAGCTTGTTATAACACTAGAATTGTGTGTTAGGAGTAAAGAGGTGGTAAGTAAAACCTAGCTTCTTCCTGGCACTTGGCTATACCCGAGGAATGTATATTTGCTAGATACTTGAGTTTTGGAAAGGTGAGGTATCAGTTTGTGAATTTTTTCCTTCATGTGATCATTTTTTTCTTTTACTTCTCTTCTTCCATTCATGTCGCTGTCTTTCTTTATGCATGTCTCTGTTTCTGTCTGTCTCATAATATGGTAGCTGCTAGAATAATTAAAATGAATGTAACTCATTTACCCATATTGACTGCTCACTCAAAAACCATCTTCAAAATGAAGTTGAAATTTCCCACTGCTGTATACTGGACAAGCCCTTAGTGCACCTAGTTTAGTGACATAGTATTTTGGAAGGGCTCCCTTATACCTTGCTGTCCAATAAATATACCTGAAGGGGCTTTCTTAAGCAGTTTGTTATGGGTCCTCCCCACCCCTCCTGCTATTAGTTTCACCCTCCTGGTCTTTCTCCTTGGGCTCATGACAACCCTGGTAGAGAAGCCCCTTATTACACCCTCAGCATGCAGTGTTTGTGCACCTAGGGTTCACTGCCGCCCCCACCACACCCCCTTGCCCACTTAAGAGTCCCCTTATGGCCACACTCGAAGTCCCCAGGTTAAGCTCTGCTTCTGGGGAACATCAGCCTTCCATCTTTCAGTCCACTGGACATCTTTTAGTTGTTGCAGTTTTTGCAAACAAACCTTATTTTGATTTGAGAGGCAATATGATATAATAGAGCCTAGATCCTGGGGTGAGGCCAACCTTAGTTTGTGTCCCGCCTTCACCACCCCTGGGCTCTGACTGTGGACAAGTCAGACAAGTCTTTGTGCCTTAGTCTCCTGTCTGTGAAAAGGAGCTTATATGGATTTGATCTGAGAGGCCTAGCACAGCTCGTGGTGCAAGGTAGGGCTTAATCCATGGTAGACTCACTCCTTTCCTTTCCATACTGTGACCTTTCCATACTATTCCATAATAGATGGAATACATGTACATAAAAGGATTTTGTGCATTCCTTAACAGTAGGATTCTCATCTTCTGTTGCACACCCCATCATGCTGGAAACACCAAAGTAAAAATGGTAGCTTTTCACATTCATTTTTGGCCTCAATTTTTTGTTATTCCCCAATGAGGATCATTTCATTTGAGGACAGTCTCTGGAAGAAAGTAGATCAAGCTTTTCAGATGAGATTTTAGTGAAACCCTGACAAACTCTTTTTATTGCCTTCGCTACCACATAGTGGTGGATCAGGAAACTGTAGGGCTTGTGATGCTGGGAAATTGCTGCTAATGCAGTAAAGATTCTTGCTGTTGAAAGAATTTGGTCTGTTTTATGCATAACATGCAGAGAGCAGAAGCATATATTATCTGTAGCAGATGATAGAACAGAGTATATGTGCAAATTAGACAAATACTGTTCTCAGTACATTTAAAGCAAAAAAGACAGAGTTGTCAGAAGGATCCAGGAGAGTACACATAGTTTTTTGTTGTATATTTTTTTGACTGTTTCTATTTATGTCCCTCAACCAGCTCACTTCTCTGTTTCCACCCCATTGAAAGACTAATCTAAGATAAATTAAATGTTAGGCAATATGTCAGAACAGAAGGGGCCTTAACTGGCATGCCCAGTACTCTGCAAGCCTGAGGAAACTCCAGCAACAGCATTCTCTGCAAATCATTTGTAAAAATTAGAGGTTCGCCTTATCTCTAAAGTTAGGGATTTACCTTATTTATGAAACTCTTGTCAGTGACATCATGTTGGGGGCCAAGATTTTTAGTAACTCTAGTTAAGGTGGGAGCAACACAAAGTTAAATGTATCATTCAGGGTGGGATTTTTGAGTTTACCAATGATTGATTGGTTTGCATGTATCCTTATAGCTCAAGGGTCTTTTCCTCGATTTAGTTGATAATCATGCTGTAAGTTGCTTTCTTTTCCTTTATGAACTTTTAAAAACTTTTATTTTTAACTTCTAAATTTAAAATAATTTCAGGCTTGCAAAAGAAGTTACAAAGAGTACCAAGAGTTGTGGAACACCCTTCACCCAACTCCCCTAAATGTCAACATCTTATATGACCGTAATATAGTTATCAAAACCATGACCCTTGCTACAGTACTGTTAATCTCCAGACTTCATTCACATTTCATCATTTTTCCACTGGTGTTCTTTTTCTGGTCCCAGATCCTGGAGAGGATCCCACCTGGCATTTATTGTCTTCAGTTTCCTTGATTCTGGGACATTTTCCTGAGTCTTCCTTAGTCATTCGCCACCTTCACACTTTTGAAGAGCATGGGGCCAGTTATTTTGTAGAACTGTCTTTCAATTTGAGTTTGCAGATTCTTCCTCATGATTAAATTTCGGTTATACGTTTTTAGCATGGAGATCACAAAAGTGCTGGTGTTTGCTTCACAGTGTATCCTGTCTGGAGATACATGGCGTTTCATTTCTGGTGATGTTAACTTGGATCACTTAGGTGGTCTCTGCAGGTTCCTTCATTATCATTACTATTTTTCCCTTTTTAATTAGGAAGAATCTTTTGGAGGTAAGTACTTGAGACTATGTAAACATTCTGTTCCTCATTATTCTTTTACCCACTAATTTTAACATCCATTACTGTGGTGTTTGCCAAATGTTGATTTTCTATTTCTGTTTTCTGAATGTTACTTTAAATGCCCTTGCTGTTTTTTCTCTTACCAAGAAGGTGAATAAGAAGGCAGGAGATCTTAATTGCCAAAACACTCTCATTAGTTTTGATCCTGGCTGTAAGTGTCTCTTGCTTTTGAGGACTCAAAGAATGAATGTTATTGGGGGACCGACTCTGAAGCACAGCCCTGAATGCTTTGGATGGGTTAGGGAAGGCTTACACAAGGCATTTAATTTGTAGTATGCATTTTATCTTTGAGTTTTTAAAGCTGTAATTAAAAGAAGTGTTCAAGGTGTTGTTTTCCTCTTTTAGAATATACATTATTACTAACATGGCAAACAAGTTGGAGGAGGCCTTTATTTAATTAAATCTCAGCAGTACCAACTCTAATTGGTATGAAGAAACCATTACTCTGAATTTTCCATCACTGAAAGATTAAAATAATTCTTTATCCTAAAGAAAGGTTTTTTTTTTTTATGGGCTATTTTAGTCTTCGATTTTAATCCTACCTATATGATCTTTTCTATTCTTTTTATTTGTACCTTAAAAGAATGAAAAAAGATTTATGCTTCTTAACTATAATGTTTTATCAAACTTCATGCATCCATTTGATGGAATTATGAATGGCTACAGTTTTTTTTTTTTTTTTTTTTTTTTTTGAGACAGAGTCTTGCTTTGTTGCCCTGGTTAGAGTGAGTGCCATGGCGTCAGCCTAGCTCACAGCAACCTCAAACTCCTGGGCTCAAGCAATCCTTCTGCCTCAGCCTTCCTAGTAGCTGGGACTACAGGCATGTGCCACCATGCCCGGCTAATTTTTTCTATATATTTTTAGTTGTCCAGCTAATTTCTTTCTATTTTTTTTGGTAGAGACGAGGTCTCACTCTTGCTCAGGCTGGTCTAGAACTCCTGACCTTGAGGGATCCACCCCTCTCGGCCTCCCAGAGTGCTAGGATTAGAGGCGTGAACCACCGCGCCCTGCATGGCTACAGTTTTAAATATCCCGCAATCCATCTCCATTTGTAATTTTATTATTGCATTAAGACAAGAGCACACTTGTTAACACTAAGCTTTGTGTGGCGCTCCTTTTTCCTTACTAATATTTGTAATTCATCACAAATTAAATTTAAGGAGTTTGCAATGTAGCTGTCATATTTGGAAAAGAAAAAAGAATCTCAGGCATCTCAAACTTCAAGTGCTCAATGGAATAGGCTGTCAGGTCACTCGCATTTGCTGGACCAAGGAGGAACTTGGATGGTAGGATTGCTTCTGAATTGGTATGTATTCTGAGTATATACTGTATAGTTTCTGCATGTGAGGCTGCAGAGTTCACCATATCATGTACTGAAGAGTGCTTTTGTGTTTGCAATTTCCTGATTACTGTTTTAAAGTTGGCTGCAAAACGGAGCGAGATATAGGTCACATTTATTTGAGAGTTATTTCCAGACCCTAAACGTACAGTTGGACTCAATCCCAGTATAGCATTTAAAATGATTGCATGTGGCGGCGAGGACCCGTGTTCAGAGACGTCACCGCCATCCCCAGTAGGGTGCGACAGCTGCGGCAGGGCCGGCCAAGGAGGGAGCTCGGGAGGGCGCGCGAGAGCTGGCCGTGCCACGTGACTGCGCTCTGGCCAGGCCCGCGGTTCTCCCCTCCTGCCTGGCGCTTGGGACGTGCAGAAGCTGGAGGAGAGGGAGTGGGGGGCTTGGGCGTGGCTTTCTGTTGGTGTAGGAAGATACCAACTTTTTGGTTTTGTTTGTTTTTCCACTTAATTCTTTAATTCCGATATCTGAAAACGCACGAAACTTTTCAACCACGACGTCCCAAAGTTTAGTTTCTCTCCCGGATCTCGGTTCCGGTCGTGGGTGGATAGATCCCGCGCTGCCGGCCACGCTGCCTCTCTGGGATGGGAGGGCTCAGAATTCCAATTGTCGACATCTGCCTTCCATTGGAAAGAAATCATTTTGAACTCTCTCACTACACACCCTAGTGTCTTGTTAAACATCGAGTTATGGTAGAAAATCAGCGATCCTAGTGTCGTAAGAAAAGGGTGTGCCCATCTTGGACTCCGGCGGTCTTGTCTCCACGTCCCTCCGTTCCTCGCAGGAGGCTCACGGAGCGGGTGACTTGCCCCAGGTTAAGTCACCCACAGGAGCTGGCGATAATACGATGGTACGAAGCGCACAGTTTAAAATGAAAGTCAAAGACGAATGTGTTTGCAAAAGAAAAATCAATATGCAGTAAGAGCGCGCGTTCTCCACTGAGCTGAGTCTTGCAGTTCGGTGCTAGCACCCCCACTGCTCACATCGTATCCGAGCTGCGGGGGACCCTCCTGCCATGGCCCCCGGAAAAAGCTGGTCTCCGTCCCCTGCTGCCGCAGCGCGGACTCTTTTCTCACGTGTCTTCTCGTGAATTTAAATCTTCTTCCGCACACTCATTTTTTCCCATTTCGTGTTGGAATTTTAAGATTCTCTTCTGTTTATTTTCTCCTCATGTGCAGTAAAGTGCAGTAAAACAAGGTGTATATTATTAACAGGGATCCCAGTATATAGAGGCAATTTATTGAAAAGAAAGGCTTGAAAGATTAAAGTGAATCTTAAAAAATCAGAAACAGACTCTTGTTAATCATTTTAAAAGTGAAAATCCAACTTTTGATAAATTATTTTAGAGAAGTGTTTCAAATGAGTGGTAGGTAATTCCGGTCATCAACTCTAGTGATTTCCTTGCATTGACTCCAGAAAGTCAGAATATTCATGAGCTTTCTGGTCTGACTCAGACCTTCAGGAGCCATGAAATTCTCCTGTTGGGATAAGAGGACGTGCTGTAGTCATTTAGGCAGCTTAATGAAACCAGAAATAGATAAGCACAAGAAAGGGGTGTAATGTCCACTTGTGTGCTCCCATCGTGTTGCTTTTGATTTGTGAAAATTAGTTTTAAAAATCATACTACATATGCGATCTTAAGGTTTCACTGAGTACACGGAGGAAGTGTTTTCGTTTCTATGAATTTGTTTAAACAAATGACTGAGGTTTTCATTTTCACTCCGTCTGGCCAAAGCATCATTGCTACAGTTTTTTAAATTCATGACATCCTGACCAGTGAGTCTGTTCTTTAGTCCTCGTAGCCTTTTGTCACGGGAAGACAAGGAGGCAGACACCAATGGCGCCTCTCACAATGGAGGTTTGTTTGTTTATTTTTTTAATTTAATGGAGGGATTGTAGATGGTTTAAAACTTCCTTGTGCCCGGAGAGAAAGAGAAATAATTAACCCATTCTAAACAACTTTAGGAATAGATGATCCATAAGCATCAACTTTAGACAGCAATGGAAGCCTTTTTTCTGGACCTCATCCTGTGATGTTTTAAACAAATACGATTTGTTTAATTTAAAATCTTTCTTAAAGGCAAAAGGCACTGAGCTAATTTTTACGAATTTTAAGTTTGTATTAATAAAGACGGTGATTTATAGATTTCTGTTGAAATCTATGAATCTGAGAAACCCCACCCCATCACCTCCCAGTCCCCGAATCCCCAACGTTCACTTATGTATTTTTTAAGAGTCGCCACTTGGGCGCTCCTGCCTTGCACATGCCTTTCCATTATGTGGTCCTCTCTGCCAAAAGTGTTCTTGTTCTCCGGATATGTATCTTTTATGACGCGCGTCTTTACCTTGAATTATTGTCTGTGTGTACATCTTATCTCCTGTGTCCGACCGTGTGCCTTGTGCGTTCCTGTCAGCCCTCACAGTGCCTTGCGTGCCTTCCAGACAGGTGCACTCAGGTGTTAAATGAACAAATATTTAATTCGTAAAAACTTAGGAAAAATCTTTGACTTTGTATTTTTGTTAAAGCCATCGTGATTAAACACTGTTTGATGTGGTACTAATTGGTGCTCTACCAATTTGTGTGAATTGTGGCCTTTAAAGTAAAATAACTGAGAAATATTTTGAAGTTAGGTTAAGCATAGTGGTAAAGTTTCCACTTTATTAAATAGACAGATTTTTTTTTTGGTCCTTTCGAATGGCCCAAAATCCCCTGGCACTTCTTTAAGGCACGGAAATGAGCCTCATGAAATCTGCTGCCATTCGGTACGTGAGCATTGTCTCCCTGACATGCCGCACAGCCCCTTAGATCTTAAGTCTTCATCAATGAATTAATGCCAATTCTGTCTATGAGTTATGAGAATTACACACGAAAACTCTGGGATGTGTGCAGGGGCACCGTAGCCTATTGGTTAGAAGCATCGACTCTGGAGTGAGATCACTTAGGTTGGAATTCCAGCTCTGCCTTCGTCAAGCTTCTTTCTTTCTCTCTCCCCCCCACCCCCCCCCCCATACACACCTTGGGCTCTGGTTTTGAAGATAGGAAAATAGCAAGCCTTCTTTCTTTGAGTTGTTATAGAGATTAAATCTGACAGTGTTTATGCCAAGTGCTTAGCACCGGTAGCAGTGAGTGCCCCATAAATGGTAGGTGTCTTAACTACTAATAATAAACATTCATTGTTTCCTTCCCTGCTAGTACCTTTAGGTTTTACTCGTATTGTACCCTTGAGGGAGAATTATTTTCATTAAAAAGTTTTTAGTCTGCCCAGAAGCAAGTGTGACCTATAAGAGAGCTGGGAATGGTTGTTAGGTTAAATGATTTCTTTGGGTTATTCTCAGGGAAAACCAGCAAAGAAATGGAGCCAGAGGACTGTGGTTCATTTTATTCCTTATCACCTAAAAGAAGCTTCTTAGATTTTTATCGTTTTATTTTATTTTTTCAGGAAGTAGCAAGGAGATAATTTTTTATTTTGGTTTTGTCATCGGTTATTTATTTAATAACAATTGACTTTCAAAACGTAGAAAAGTACTTATCCTGCAAGAAACTTCCTTCTATGATTTGACTTACTTGCTTTAACATTTATATGTTGCCTAGTTCCAAAGAGACTTTGAGGCAACTTTCAGTTTAAGTAAAACCCGTGTGAGTAACACAGGACCTGAGCGGTTGAGTTAGCAAGATGACCACACCACACCAGAAGGAAGATTATTCTTTCTGGAACCTGGCTCCTCTGAGATTCTTGGCAGCCCAAATGCAAGAGGAAATACATGCCCACACCTTGTATAAAATTCAAGGGCTTTGCTTTTGAAAAGGTAGCATATGTAGTAGGCTGGGACCTAACCTCTGTCTATAAGACCCTCTGGAACGAGCTGTGAAGCAAATAAAAATAAAGAATGGTGTCCCTGCCCTCAAGGAGCTTACAGTATGTCACAAGTCACAGAATTAATATACTGTCAGCATGGCCCTGACAACACAGTGATTGCGGGGGAAAAAAGGATTCCTGTTACAGTTCAGTGTACACTAGTGAAAGAAAAGGGGGAGCGTTAAATATAAAAATGTGTTCTTTTAAATTGTGGTAAAATGCACACAATATAAAATTTACCATCTAATCATTTTAAGTGTACAATTGAGCGACATAAAGTACATTCACATTGTTGTGTGACCGTCACCACCGTCTATCTCCAGAATTCTCTTCATTTCGTACAACTGAGACGGTACCCATTAGACAGTAGCTCCTCATTCTCCCCTCCTCCTACCCCTTGCCCCCTCCGCTCCAATAAGTCTTTGATGGTCCATGTGATCAATGCTTTGAAGGAGATGGAGAAGATGCTGTCACATAAAAGTGATGGGACCATGTTGGGGCAGCAGGAATGGCACCTACCCAGAGAGCATGGTCAGGAGAGGCCTCTTGACAGCCAGCAAGCAGGTCATCGAGGCATCTCAAGGCAAGTTGAGAGTGGGAGGAGGCATGCATAAGCCAGGCGGAAGGAATGGCATGTATGTGGAGGCCCAGATTCAGGAAGGGAGCCAGTGTGGTTGGAGCAGGGACTGGAGGGCGGAAGGTATGCGTATACGTGTTTGTGTATCCGCTGTGCACTGAGCCTAGCGCACAAATACACAGCTGCATCCCAGAAGCTTGAGAGTGCCTGCACCAGAAAATCACAGAAATCTTTACTGAATGGATGAATGCGTGCATCTTCCCTGATACAGGCTCAGAGAGGGGAAGTCAGAGAGGAGCAGGTGATTGGCATACTTCTGACCTGCTCCCTCCTGTCGTAGTAGCTTGAGTGCCGGGGTAAGGAGGAAGGAATGTTCTTGTGGCCCCAGTACTGGGATGATTTTTGAGAAGCAAAAGCAGTGGGTCCTAGGTAGTAGAGGTGCAAGAGGCGTGAGAACTGGGCAGTCCGAGGGCTGCTCCGGCCAGCTGGCTGTCCTTCCCGCCTCCATGCCCAGGAGCCAGCCCAGGGTGCCTGTGCACAAGCCAGTGCTTTTGTAAACAACGGCACATGTTCTTGCCTACAACTCAGAGATCCAGCCTGTTGATCCTGGAAGAGATTCCTTTGACCTGGAAGATCATAATGGCAGGTATTTGTATTCAATCCTCAAGCAAGCCTCCAAAGTAGTTCTGTGGAACCCCTAACTTTGAATAGCCTCTGACTGACGGTGACAGCAGGAACTAGTTGCAGAACCTTGTTGAATAGAATTATTTAGCATTCCCCATTTATTTGAGTAGTTCAGGATACCTATCCCAAATTATCACCACCTTATTTACCTACCACCTACCTCCATCTGAGCCCAGTAATTAGTAACAAGGGACTTGTTTCTTCACCTCTTTCTTTCCTGGGTGTAGGGAATATTTTCATTATCATAGAGGAAGGAGCTTGTATATATCTCTTTGCTATGTCCAGAGAGTTTTCATGTAATCTGTGTAAAAGTTGACTAAAGTTATTTAGGAACACATGATATTGGGAGTTTTTCTTTTGTTTTATTTTTTGAAGAGCCAAGTGAAATCTTTTGAAACAGAAAACTCTTTTCTTCGTCTTTAGGGGCTTAGTTCCTAGTGGAAGTTGAAGGTTTAACTTCCATCCTTGTGAAAGCTTTCTTGGCAGACTTTGGAAAATATTATATAATCTGCCCACAGCCTCAGCTCCTCCCTGCACCCCCCAGGCTATATCCGCGTCTTGAGGACTCTTTAAAATAGTGTCTGAACTACACTGAGCCTTTAGATGATATTTTCTTGGGTAAGCCTGTATCCTCCTTGCACTAAATAAAGATTATTTGAGAGCAAATGGATTTAAGCACTGAGCTGGGTGCAGTGGCTCGAGCCAAATAGTCTTAGCTACTTGGGAGGCTGAGGCAGAAGGATCGATCTCTTGAGGCCAGGAGTTTGAAACTAGCCTGAGTGATACAGTGAGACCCTGTTTCTAAATTTCTTTTAAAAAAGAAAAAAAGCACTGAAAAACTAGAATTAGAAAGGCAGGCTAATCTGAAAATTGTAATGTTTATATTTATTTGAGCAGAAGTGAAATTTGAAATATCTTAGAATCCTGTCTTTTGGTTTTTTGGGTTATAAACTTACTTCTTTCTTACCCCGGAGTCCATGTTCTTCTTGAATCTTAGCACAGCCTGCGTCCCATGCTCTCTTTCCAAAACAGAGGATGAACTTAAGCATCTCAAAATTTTAAACATGACTCTCCCTAAAACCAGTTTTTTAAAAAGTAGACAGACAGACAGACATGACTTGGCCCTTAAAAATGTGGTCAAGCTGGCATGTAAGTGGGCGTAGGCAGTTTCTAAATTGTTGCTTTAAATTTTGCCAGCATAGCTTCTGGACTGGTAGTTTTGCTTGCTTTTTAATATATTTTTGACACTATTTATGTGCAAAGGAATGCTCCCGCATGTCATCATGTCACTCCTCTCTGAAAGCAAGCCAAAGCCGTCGGGGGGCCACCTTGAGGATGTGCACTCAGAAAGTGAAACTGCCCCAGTGGGAGAGGTGGGGTAAATGACAATGCCAGCAGCCGGTAAGAGTTTTTACATAGAGTATCTCACAAGACTTACTGATGTGTACTATACACGACTTGAGACACAGCGATGTTTTCCACTTTTTCCCATTCTTTCTGTTTCTGTATCTTCAGTGATACTTCTTTCAAAAATATTTCTAAATAAGTTTAGGACCAAGTTAAAGAGTTACCTTTAGGCAAACAGGTTTGTGTTCTTGATGTCTGTCCTTGTCCAGTGTAAAGATATAGAAGGGAAACCCTATAAAAGGAAACAAGGTCACTGGCTGCTTTCTCTTGACAGTTGGAGATGTGTACTAATGTGCAGATTGTTTCTACTCATCAAAAAAGCAAAACATCTTACAAAGGAAAGAAGACATGTGTCCACTGTACCTCTGCTCCTGTGTGCACCCTAAGACTTGAAAGTGAGCCAGAATTTGAAAATATTGGCTTGGGATGTTATTTTTTAAAGCACCTGGCTAATTTAATATAAAGTGTTTACACTTCATTTTTCTGGCAGCGGGTTTTCTGTGTAGGTGGTAGAAGATTTCCTGTAAGTTTTGCAAGTTCCAGGGCAAAGAGAGTTGCAATGTGTACCCTCTGTGGTCACAGCAACAGGAAGGGCAATTTCTTAACCTGCTGTTGTTACCATGCATGTAGGTGGATGCTGGATATTACAGAGCGCGTCCTTTCAACCTCCAAACTGTTGCAAGTTCACAGGTATGTTAATGAAAATGAATAAGAATGGCATTTTTAGGAATTCCAAACATTGAGTCTTGGAGGTCGATAATCTTTTCCCTAAATGTGTGCTCCAGTTGGAATTGCTGCCTACAAATACCTCGTGGGTGAAACGGATATTTCGAGCATGACTGAGCTTATTAAGAGCCCTGCGGCGCTTCCTCTACCGGGGTTTAGAAATTTCAAAGGATGGGGCTAGAGGAAGGGAGGAATTATGGGCATGCGATGTGGAGAGGGCAGGAGGATGGAAGTAACAGGTTCGACATGTGTCTTCTGTGCCCCTGCAGAGCTCCTGTGTGGGGTGAGAATGTTAATTTAGGAGGAGCAGGTCTTTCCATCTGGGAAGCAGGAGGAAAAGTTGATTTGAGGGGAAGTTTAGGTGCTATTTACTTAGATGGGAGTAAGGGGAGTGTAATTGGGGGAAATGCATTTAATAGGCTTTACTTACACTGGGAGAAGTGTGTCTGTGGGATGAGAGATGAGCAGTTGAGGGGAAATGCGTTCAGTAAGCAGTTTCAGAATCGGAAAATGGGGGAGGAGGACATCCAGTTCAAAATTTCCAACAGTATTAAAAGAAGTTTGTAGGTTTATCAAGAGGAGTCATGTGCTTTAAAGGTTAAGAAGGGCTGTTCTTTTCAAGGAAGTAAGGGGGCTGAGAGGATCATGATGTGACAGGAGCCCCAGGCTCGGGGCTGGAGACCTGAGTACTCAGTCCAGCTCTTGTGAGTGGGGTGACTTCCATGGCTTCGGTTCTCTTGTGCTTCACTTTCTTCATCTGCCAAATGAAGATGTTCAACTGGATGTTGAGTTCTTGGGTTGCTTTCAGCTCCAGAATCGGATGACTCCTTCCTTTGGGCATTCATCTCATGTCAGAGATGCTCCCCGGCTCCAGCTCTGCAGTGAAGCAGAACAAAGTGATGCTGCCCAGACTGGGGGTGGGATGTGGGCCTTCCCTCTCTCCTCCCCTCTGGGCCTTAGGTGAGAGGTCCTCCTGGGTGAATGGGGAAACTGAGAAGCCTTTCCCCTCAGAGCACTCCATTTAACAAGCATTGCAGAGTCTGGCTCTCCCTGCAGTGAACAAATGCTGACTTCAGCCTTTACCCTGGGTTTCAGGTCACACTGATTGTTTGCAAAACATGTTCTTTTTTTTGTCACTTGCCAGTACTTGTTCTCCCTGTGAGTAAAACACAAACACATCCTGAGGGATATTGCAGGCCAATTTCTAGCGTTGAGGCTTCCGCACTCTGGCCTCCCTGGGCCCTCTGCTCCAGGATGAGGATGCTCCAGGATCTCAGGAGACAGCGGTTGTTTCGACATGAATTTCAAGGAAGTTGCTATTATACATAGTTTATTCCTTTGAAGAAGAAAAAATGATAGCTCTTTAACATTCTCAGATTCTTATTTTCAGGTTATTCAAGTCCAGAATTTTGGGTAAGATTTTTGAAGAAGAGATTTATGCTTGAGATTCTTTCTTTCGTCCTTTCTTCTTTTCTTTCTTTCTTTTCTTCCTTTTTTTTTTTTTTTAAGATACTTGACCAGTTTGGGCTTTCACAGTGTTCAGGGAAAGGGTTAAGAAGTTGACTTGGGAAACATAGTCATGTGTTCTGCAAGTTACTGTCTACTGATCCCTTCACTTAACAAGTAAACCTTACACATTCTTGTGGTATGCAAAACATGTGGATTCATGGGCACAGTCACTGGGCTTGAGTGGAGTGCAGTTTGACCTCTTTATGTTAATGAATTTTATGTGCAAATTGCTTCAGTCTTCAGACCAAGGATGGAATGAAAGAATGATCCTTGAATGTGGTTTTCAAGTTTGGAGCTTCATTTATGCTTTGCATTGTATAGCGGCCCTGCTTGTTTTGTTTTTTTTTTCCTATAAAGTTATCCTAAGTGTTATGTTTCTTCATTTTTCAAAGCAAATTCCTTTGAACCTTGAAAATCAGGCTGTAGGATATATCACACAATGTTTGGGATCAAGTAAAAGATGAGGAAGTGGGGCAAGGTGAAGGCTGCCAAAACAGAGGGGAGACACCCACTTGTGTCTTCCAGCACCGTGCTGGGACTCTCCCTGCGTGAGCTTCTCAGCCTGGCCCGGAGTACTCAGGTAGTTTGCCAGGATTACAGGACGAGTGATAGGCTTTAAACTCACAGTGTCTAAAGGGAAAGACTTTGAATTTTCCACCCTACCTATTAGTAACAGTAGGCTTTGTCATATTTTGCTTCATGTTCCTGCTTTCCTAGAACCCTAAGTGATGTTGGGCGGGCTTGTGGCAGTGTAATTCACCTCGTAGTTGGAATGATAGTCCGGAAGGAATTGATTACCTAAAATCAGGAAATGATACTTGCTATTTAATGGTTCAGAGATCAAATAAAAACTTACTCTCAGGTGTTTCCTAATTAATTGGAAAAGCAGAAGGTACCTGGAAGACCATCTCCATTGGGCATTTACAACTGAAACTCACTCTTTCAACTAGCATTTTACTCATGGGATGCCTGTGTTGGCTCTTCAGTTGAAAAAAGCAAAAAACTCAACTATTAGGGTAAAAAAAAAAAGAAAGAGAGAGAGTCTTGCACTTTGAAATCCTTCAGTCGACCTTTCCAAAGTATAGAGTCGGATTTTTTCCCCTAGTTGAAACTGAGGAAATGGTAGTTGCCAATATGATTGGGTTTGTACTGCCAAGATGGGATTTTTGCACTTTTAATGCATTCTGGCAAGGTTGGTCCATTTCGATCAAGTGCACTGCCCCACCTCCACCACCTCCATGACCCACAAAAATAAAAACTAAGGGAAATAAAACGTGAGCCAACAGAATTCTGTGGGAATGGCAAATGTTTTGTTTTTGTTTTTAGTAGTAGTCTTTGCAAGGACATTCCAGAGATGATAGTTTTACATCTGTATGTTTTTCCAAGGCACTTTTGAATCATCAGATAGATTAAATAAGAGTTCCATATAGTTTTGCAGGTGGGAGTGTTCCATGATCCAGTTCTCCCCCCCTCAAAACAACCTTGGTTCTTGTAGGGCTTATGTGGTAATTCTGTTAACTGAAATGCATGATTATCTGGGGTACCCTGTTCCCCTATACATCCTGGATAACAGAATTTACTTTGAAAGTCTAGTTGATCTTTTATGATTTCTACACGGTAGTAAAAGCACTTTAACTTCAGGAGATGGGGCCAGCAATCAGATTTGATAATGGAAAAGAATGATGTGACATTTTAGCATAACATATGCTCTAAAACAAATGTGGACAAGTCCAAAAGTGTGCCATCAAAGGAGAGACAACCAGAGAAGCTGGAAAGGTAAGAAATGAACAGGCTTATGGGTTATGATCTGTAGCTACTGCTATCTGTGCTCCTGAGAGAGAGACTGACTGACACATAAAGGTATTTTATTCCCAAGCCACCTAAAACAGTGTTTTTCAGGGCACAATGCTATGTTTAAAAAGCATATACTTCTTTGAGAGCTCAGATTTAAATATACAGTACAAACTTAAAATCCAAGGAAGAAAATGGACCCAAGACATTAAGAGATAGTTAACTCAAGAGATAATGCAAATAGCCAAGAGATAGTGGAAAAAATAATCCAACCTCACAATTGCCACAGAACTGAGGTGAGATACCTATTTGTTGCTCTATGAATTAGTATTAAACGTGTTTTGGGGACAGGATCTGTCTTAAGAGTTTTACAGAGCTTTGCCCTGAAAGAATATGTGAATGTGTTGGTTTGCATTTCGAATGCTGTTACACTCGGAAGGGTGTCTCTGAAAGGCAGTAGCGGCTGTATCCCACGAGGTGCCACGTTTTCAGACCTAAAGAATTGGATTCGCTTTGTAAAGCACAAGTGAATCTGCTAAAAACTATGGGCTGAGAGCTGACAATGGAGTGCCCTCCAGAACAAACAACTTCCCAGAAACGACAGCTTCCCCAATGGCTAAAAGCAAAGCTTTTGTTTAAACCACTCTAGACTACCTGTCTCCATTCAC
>CAUYSK010001493.1:0-41550 GCA_963575035.1 Avahi laniger | reverse complement strand
CATGTATTCCTGTGCATTATAAATACAGAACTATGACAAATTCATTAGCAACCTGTATCTATGCCTTTCTCCTTCATATACACATTCCCCAGTGGAGCAACTACTGAGAGCCAAGATTATCCTAGTAAAGATAGGCCGGTCGAAGTGGCTCGTACCTGTAATCCTAGCACTCAAGGAAGCTGAGGTGGGAGGATCCCTTGAGCCTGAGAGTTGTAGGTTGCAGTGAGCTGTAATTGCACCACCGCACTAAAAAAAAAACTTTAAAAAGGTTAATACAATACAATGCAAAGAATAGTAACATTTTCTCACCTTCTCTGTCACACTTCACATTTCAATTCATTCTGGAACTTAGGTCATTCCCTTTAAATACTGATTCAAATATTTTTTCTCCAACCTCTTGCAACCTACTAATTTGAAAGTTGTCAAGTGCTCTCTATTACCTACGGAAGGAAGAATAAATCCTGAGGGTGTAGGCTGATAATATACATCAAGACTTCTGCAGCTTCCTCCATGAATCTTGCACTCTGCGCAAGCTCATTCCATTATTCTTCTCCTCTTCACAGAAAGACTCATGCTTTCTGATAACCTTTGCTTTTGCCCCTTCTCCCACCTCACACGGCCTCTACCTACGAAATGTCTAAGATTCACTTAAGCCCCAGCTCAGGACTCAGCTCTCTCTTGATCTTCCCCAGCTGGGACCATGAGATCTTAGACTTGGCTAGATCATCTGCAGTCACTCTCACCCCAGTCCAGCAATTTCATCGTCCACTTCCGAGGTCATGAATAATACTCTCCTTCAAGGTTCAGTGACACAGTGATCTTGACATTTTGAGGCAGCTGCACTCTGTGTTGAATTTTTTTTTTTTATCTCTAGGCATTCCTTTTTATAGAGCCCAAATTAACTTATCTGAAACAACATTTATTTTAGTTCTTCTATGTGTTTTGGAAGAGTAGAGTGAGTCTAACATCTTTCTTATGTGCCTACCTTCCACATGATAGAAGACAGTCATTTTTCTCTCATCATCACTCAAGTCAGATCTCTTCTTCACCCTAATATTTGTATAGCTTCGACTCTCCTGAAAGGAATGTGTCTTCTCCCAGTGTCTCATTCCAATATGATACCCCAAGGCAGCATATGGCCATAGCTGCAGACTTTATAAAAGAAGGTGGTTCACCTATCCCTTCTCTTGTATACTATTTTTATTAGTCAGACTAAGTTCATAATTGCTTTTTCCAACAGCTATTTTATGCTACTAGTCACTGTGAGCGTGAGGTCGAACAAAACAGCCCACTTTTCTGCGGGGACTGACATTTAGACAGTCCTTCTCCGCCCACTACTTAGAGAATAGAATTTGAAACTTAATCTCCACAAGTGCATGCAGTTTCTACGCCACCATGCCCTGCCTACATCGAATAGTTTGCCTGCTTAGTGAATGATGGTTCTAAACATTGAAAACATCAGAAACATGGGCAAAAATCACAAGTATGGATAGCTGGCCTGAAATATTTAGATGTTATAGAATTTCAACAGACCAAACTGTCAGTAATAATAGTTATGTTTTACATATCAATATAATAATAGTTAATAATAATGCTTTGCATTTATCCACTTCCTTTCTTCTGGAGACATTGGCAAACTAAAGTAAATCTAACATTGATATTTAAAAATAAACCCCTGAATTAATACCAGTGTGACACCTCCTCCCCTAGAAAAATAAAAAACAGAAGGTATAATATAAGGCTCTCTTACAGCCAGGAAATAAATGGTTTTGCAAAGCATGAAAATTTGGCTGGTAGGATGACAAGAAAGTCATATGTCACCTATGACTAGTCCTGGCTTCTCCCCTCAGGGTGGGTGTGGGTTTAATGTTGGCTCTGGAGAAAAGCAGAGCAGAAAAAGGTATAAAAAACATCAGCAAGATCACATCCCCACATCCCTCACTTGTCAGGGATGCTAAGTAAAATAGCCATCATTCTCTAAGTCTTCAGACACAAAGTAATTATTTCTGGGGAATGTAAACAGTCGCCAAGTCCTCCATATATCAGTGGGCTCTAGGTCAAGACTGAGGGGCCAGCAGGGTCCAGAGAACAGGCTGACATCTGGATAAGCATGTTATTAGGTATAAATCAACATATGTAAACCTTCATCTGAAACCCCGCACCCATCATCACAAAAGCAATGCATAGAGGAGCCATTCTAATGAGTAGCAATGCCTTAAGCATAAGAAACAAAGTTCTAATGGTAAAATTTTAAACTTAACAGTAGACCAAAGAGAGAGAAAATAAGGGACAGAACCTGGTTATAAATCTTTCTATCTCTTCGAGTGAACCATGGGATACTTCGTGCAAGAATAATTTCATAGATCAACAAATTGGCCAATATTCCTTTAGCTAAAAAGGAAAACACAATTTATTTTTTCTCTCTCATTCTCTCATTCATACTCTGATTCTCAAATACCTGCATTGGTTGAATACTTATCATGTATGAAATGAAATAAAATGTATGATTCCCAAATAGTCCTTGCTCTCGAGAGGTGAGTATACTTATCAGGGAAACAGGACATCAGTATAAAGGATCAGAATCTGGGGCAGAAGGTGCTGAGTGACACAGTGTGGATAAAGGGCTCTGTAGGATTATTGGGAGGATGATCCCATGGTGGGGTGGCGGCAGGAACGATCAGAAACAAGACCTTGGAGAAGATTGTTTGACCCATGGAGGGACACAAAGGGCATCTGTCTTAGCCGGGGTTGTCCAGAGAGACAGGCCAATAGGAAGAGATTTATTATGAGGGATTGGCTTCCATGGTTGCAAAGGCCGAGAAGTTCCACAACTGCCTTCTGCAAACTAGAGGCCCAGGAAAGCAAGTTCCAGTCCAAAGGCCTGAGAACCAGAGGAGCCAGTGGTGTAAGTGCCATTCTAGGTCTGAAGGCCCGAGAACAAGGAGCACTGATGTCCAAGGGCAGGAGAAGACGGATGTTTCAGCTAAAAAAAGCAGAGAGTCAATTCACCCTTTGGCATTTTTGTTCTATTCAGACTTTCAAAGGATTGAGCAGTTCCCACCCACCTGGGGAGGGCAACCTGCTCTACTCAGCCTACTGATTCAAATGCTAATTGCATCCAAAAATACACACACACACACACACACACACACACAAATTTTACCTGATACCAGGGCATCTCTTAGCTCAGTCAAGTTGACACATAAAATTAACATCGTAGGCCGAGTAACAGCCACAGCGAAGACCTCTGAAAAGAAAAGAGAATATATTTTGGTTTTTAGCACAGGGAAGCATCACTGACACTAGTGATAATCTATTTCACAGTAGATACTGGTACTTTACTTCTGGTTGTCTCTTTGAGCTTTAATTTTCACAATGATTTTATGGGGAAGTATCCAATCTGCCATGATAGCTAACTTTTATTAAGCAGCTACTATGTGATCACCTTTATGCCAAGTGTTCTGCACATTGTGGCAAGTTGATCATACTGTTGGCCTCCGTTATTGACCTCTCTGTATCCATATCCATTGTTGTATCTTTGTATCCTCCTTTCTGACTTCGGGCTTGTTTTGTGACAAAGGTGTTGCTATACTATATCTGAGCCTAGGCCTCAATATGCTTTGACTCTCTCTCTCTCTTTCTCTCTCTCTCAATCTCTCTCTCTCTCTGAACCCCGTCCAACCACCATGAGAACAATCCAGGTAGTCTACTAGAGAATGAAATACCATCTTGAAGAGAACCCAGTTGCTCCAGCAAAGAATATTATAGACTAATCTTGAGCTAGCCAATTTCCAACCATATGCAAGAAAACAGACAAGACCAGCAAAGCTGCCTACACATCTTGTAGCTGACCATATATGCATAAGTGAGCTCAGCTAAAAGACAAGAACTGCCCAGATAACCCATATTCTTCTGAGCAAGGATGAATGATTATTGTTAAACCACCGAGCTTTGTAAGTTTGTTACACAGCACAGCTGGCTGATAGACACATACTCCTCACAGCAAACTGTGATGTAGGTACTATTATACATCCCCACTTTGCAGATGAAATAAGTAAAGCTTTAGAAAAATTCCATCACTTGTGTTAGGCCACATATAGCCAGTGTTTTAATTCAGACAGTCTTCCTCCAGAGTCAGAACTCTTAACCACATTGTTATGCTGTCTATCCATTATGACCCAAATTTTGCAGTTAAATTTGAAATAGGCAAAGTGAGGCACATACTGAATAGCAGAAGCAAGATGCAAAGCCAGGTCTCCCTGTCCCTAAACCCACACGCTCTCTGTGCCATCTCTCCTCCCTCACACAAAAGGGAAGCACTGAAAAGCAAACATGGTGATGGAAGGTTGAAGTCAAACATAGACGCTTTTGGACACAAGGGCAAAGAGCTTTACTTACTTCTGGTTTTTAGATACTAAGCGGCCCTGTATTTATTTGAGCAGAGGTAGTGCGAAAGTACCTACCTTCTTTAAGAAGCTTAAGGGACAGCAGAGGCACGTTCAAATAAGCCATACCCCAAGAATGAATTTGGTATTTGTGCTTTCTGCCAAGCCAAATAGCTCTCTGCAGAAAATGGCCCTCTTTTTAGCTCAAAAATAAATTCAGGATGTCAAACCTCAAAAACTTCAGGGGCTAAGTCAGAAAGGTCTCTTCCATGCAAAACATAAACACTAACTTTGTAGAGTCATGAAGTGTCTGTATTTTTTTTAATCATAAAATATGTTGGCAAACTTTGCTTCCACAAGAACCCCTACCATGAGGATAACCTTAATCCAGCACAAAAGAAAAATATTTACAGGAACCGAGGTTAGCACGTTGCTCTCCCCTGTGCTATGTGATATACTGAGTACCCTGATTATGTGACAGTTTGATGGGCATGGCAGGAAAAAAAAAACGCTTAGGAGTATAAATATTAATGTTTAGGCAGTGATTTGTATAAACTGCATAGCAAAAACAAAAGTACAAATATGAGTTTTTCACATATTTTGCCTTGTCCACAGCACATATTATTCACCCCACATGTGTTCTTTCTCGATAGCTCATCTGTGTGGCTAGAAACCACATTTCTCAAATACTAAATTCTCATAAAAGTTTTTTGTTTCTTTGTTTTTATTTTTTCCCCCCTAATCAGAAGAGAATTGAATATAGTTCGCAAACTGGCATTACAGCATTAAAATTGGCCTTTAAACAGTTTTTTGGGGAGTGTTATGGGATATCAAAAAAATTCAGCATGGCAATATCAAATAGCATTAATGTATTTCTAAAAACATTTTAAAAATTTTCCATTCCATTCCAGATGGCATCGTCTTTATGGAAGAAAGATCTCCAGTTCTTCTCTGACATAATGTGTAAGTTAGGGCACAGTGGTCTTCTTCCACTGTTGGAATTCTACCAAATGGTCCTCAATAGTGACACGGGAAAAGACGTCCCTTTTCTTCTTTGCTAGAGGTAGAAGGGCAGCTGCATACTCTCTCCTATACTCTGCATGACAAAGTCCCCCACTCCTCATACCGATTGTCCCTGAGCGACTCTAACATGGCCCTCTGCTTCTTTTCCCCATCAAGTATCTGTTCTTAAATTGCAACATATGGTCAAATGGAGAATGTGTTTACTGTGACTCAGATAGTGTTGGACACTCACCAGGTTGGTTCTGATGAGCCCTAGAGAGGTAAGAACTCCTGACTAGGTTACGGTGTGGACCTTGCAGGTTTATAGCATGTGACGTAGGGGCATCATGTTCAGCCCTAAAAGTCTTCATCCACCCAGTCAACAAATATTTCTGGAGCATCTGTCTACTGACAGATCTTGCACTTGATGTTGGGGATGTAGCAGTGTAAATGCAGCAGGACAGGCATGGTCCCTGGGGACAATGGGAGGGACAGTAAAGAAATAAATGAACAAAGTGATTATTGATTGTCCTACATACTCTGATGGGAATAAACATGGTGATACAGTAGAGGATAAGTCTATCTGCAGTGGGGAACTTCTACATGGAGATGTCATTGGGGTTGAGACTGGAGTGACGAGACAGAGCTAGCCCTGTGGAGATGGGCAGAAGTACCTTCCAATGAAAAGAAAAGGGTTGTGCAAAGGCCCTACAATGAGAAGGAGCTTGGCACGTGAGGAGATGGAGCAGGTGGGAGAAGACGAGGCTGGGAGAGTAGACAGGATCCAGATCACTTAGGCACCTGCCAATCCAAGTAAGAAGTTGGGATTTTATATTATATGCAGCAGAAACTTTTTGAAGGGTTGCAAGCAAAGGTGAAATACAGTCAAATTCACAGAGCATCTCACTCAACACTCAGGATTGCAACTTTCCTCCAACCTTTATTTCGTGGAGGAGTTTCCAATGCAGGGGCTTCTCTACTTCATTGCTGGAGTCAGAATCCCTTCGCCACCGCAGGGATTCAGTTTGCTGCCTGTGTCTCTACGTGGCTTCCTCTTCGTCCCTGTGACCCTGGTGGTCATGGCTCTCTAGATATCTCTTCTCCATTACCCTCCCATCAGTTCAACAAGCTCAGACAATTACCCAGCTAAGTCCAAACTCAATGTGCTGTCCCTTTGCACACTAAGGGTTAAACTACTGTGAAAGCAGCTCCAGTATCTAGACAGAGCTTCATCCTCTTCTCATCTTCACCAGCCACGCAGATCCTGGCGTGCCTTAGGAGAGCTCGACTATGAGAGCTATTCTAATGCTTAATGTCCCCAAGCAGAAATAGCCCAAGACAGAAGTCTACAAAAGAGACATCTAATATGCTTTGTCCCCTTCTGGTCATCTAATCTTAACTGTAATAATAGCCAGGGTTTTTCAGTCCTAATTAAATCACTAGTTACTTTCTCCTTCTTTCCTTCCTTCCTTCCTTCCTTCCTTCCTTCCTTCCTTCCTTCCTTCCTTCCTTCCTTTCTCTGTCCTTTCGGTCCTTTCTTCCTCCTTTGGTTCCTCATCTCCAGTCTTTACTCTTTCTATCCTTCTTACCTCAACAACTAGAAGAAACATAAAGTTCTTTAAGGGATTTATGCATGTGATAATTCTGGCAATAATACTAATAATGACATGTGATAATAAAATAATCATAGCTAACATTTATCAAACATGTAAATGCATCAGACTTTGAACCATCTCCTTACATACATACAATCTCATAAATCTTCACAATTCTAGTGGGTACTGTTACTATTTCTACTTTAAACATGAAGAACTTGAAACCTGTAAAGGTTGTCTCTTATCAAGGTTGTATAGGTAGCAAACGACAGAACTGGGTGGCCCAAAGTCAAGCGCCATGTGTTCTTTACCACGCTCTGTTGAATGGCTTGTATTGTGAAGCATGACTGAACTTATATTCTGTGTCGAGAACTTTGTTAATTGTGTACTTGTAGAGATAAAGCATTTTTAACTCTCATCTAGAATAAGATAGCTGTGATTAAATGAAAGGCTATTTGATCCAGTTTTCATGTTGGCTTCTCATTCTTCCTCCCAGAAGTGCTTGTAGAAATGCTTGATCATTATGTCTGATGGACACACACTTGGACAAATCCGGTGTGTGTGTGTGAACATGTGTATGTGTGTGTGTGTGTGTGCATGTGAGAGAGACATGTCACTTTACACCATGAATCCGGAACCACTCCAGATCCCCTCTTTCTCAGTTGAGTACATACATCAGTAAGGATATATCTCCATCCATTTCTGCTTCCTTCCGAGATGCTCCACCTACTGCTATCTGTGCTTATGAGTGTTCAGAAGGAGACACACACTAACTTGAACCCTACGTTTCTATCCCACACTCTCTCCAGTGGTGATAGTGCTGGCCGTGTATGTGTTGAGGGATAGGGGTCATTCAGGCACTGCGGCTTGAAGATGTTTTAGGTCCTCTGCTGAGGGAAGAGTTAATTCCAATTTGAGGTTTATGGCAAAAGCAGATTATCCGCTGGACAAATGCAGTGCTCATGGTGCTTCTTCCCTCTTCAGCCCCATTAAATATCCCTTATCTCCAGGCTCAGCAGGACCTGTGGGTGTGACAACATAATCACTGCGTGCCCGTTAGTGGTTTGGCTCAGTCGCAATATTTGCATTGAGAATAAGTACATCTCTGAGATGACTTCTTTATGGAAGAATGTAGTTTAAAGTAGGAATCCAGAAAGTTTTTGCGTTTAAAGCTGTGGATCACCAAAAACAAAGCTGATCCTATTTCGTTTGCTTTATTCTATCAAATAAGACATTATTGCACAGAGGTGTTTATTCCAGTAGGTTGACAAGACAAGGTACGCAGAGGCCTGCACACAAAATCATCATGCACAATGTTCTCGAAGAAATTAGAGCCTGAGATGAAACATTATTATGCTTTAAGAAGTCTCTGTAGCCTAGAGAATTGGTTCTAAAAAAGATACCAACACGAAAATAACAGCCACTAAGTCACTTTTGATTGTCTTGTGAATTGTCTCCTTTTTTAATATATGTATTTAAATACAGTAGTTCTCCCTTTTCTGTGGTTTTGCTTTCGGCAGTTTCAGTTACCTATAGTCAACCATGGTCCAAAAATAGGTGAATATAGGACAATAAGACATTTTGAAAGAGAGAGAGAAATCACATTCATGTAACTTTTATTTCAGGATATTTTTGTAATTGTTCCCTTTTATTATTACTTACTGCTGTTAACCTCTTACTGTGCCTCATTTATAAATTAAACTTTACCATAGGTATGCATAGAAAAAATCGTACATATAGCATTTGGTACTTTTGGAGTTTCAGGCATCCATTGGATATCTTGGAACATATCCCCCACAGATAGCGGAGGACTAACTACTGTGTGGGTTTGACCAAATTAGAGAGCATAGTTTTTCACATAAGAAAATTTTCAAGATAACTGAGACTTGGCATTTACCCCATTGGAAATGACTTATGTTCAGTATTTTAAAAAGAAATTGTGATTTAAGGTATCACGCCCCTCTTCGCTTTTTGAAACAGAAGATACAGGAGCCAAGTTAACCTGTCCTTGATGTCACAGGAGACCATTATCAACAGCCGTGGCAGAGGGAAAAAACACCACGCTCCGAGTTATTTGATACCATGCGCATGTTTACTCTCTGAGTCTCTTCACAAAGAATTGGAGGCAGTTTACAAAATTATATGTAATACAAAAGGAAAAGAATAAATAATTGAAGGCATCACGACGAGGGGAAAATACAGGCTGGCAAATACGGAAGCCAGGAAAATACGAGTGAGCCGTGATCCTTTGTAAGTGTTCTGGTTGCTGGTGACAGAGATCCAGCTTGACATTGCCTGGGACCAGTGAGGAATGAATCGCTGCATGTAAGACACTGCAGTAGTAAAGAATGGTGGAAATGGCCCTGACATTGACCAGAATTAGCTTCTGAACGCTGCCAGGACCCTCTCGTCCTGATAGCTTTCTCATTCCCGTTTCTCTGTGTACAAGGTCTTCAACCTTTCATTAGTTAAAGGGGTTGAGGCGATTTGGCTTATAGGAAAACCTGCATTTCTCTTAACCTTCTTGGAGTAGGACCCCAACTGGCCCAGCTTATTTCCTGTGGATATCCCTGGACAAATCACTCTTGCTGGAGGGATGTTTATTATGACGGAACCAGTGTCATTTCAATGCTTGGCTCTATAGTTGGGAAAATGGGTCTGTGATGTGACCCGGGGAAGGGCTGACAAAGGCAATAGCCACTGTGCAAGCATTCCACAGGGCCTACGGAAGCCTAAATGCTGGTTTTCATGTAAGCTTCCCCATGGCCCAAACAAAGCTGGAAACAGGATTGTTGACTTGGTTCTTGATTTCTGTAACACAGTAGGAAAGAGGGTTCCAGGAGACAGCAGAAAAGAAGAATCAGTGTTTCAAGGGCAGCCCAGCTTGTCCTTGCACCAAGGCCAGAGATTTCTCTCACTTTGTGGTTTCTGACCTAGGGAACCATGGAATACCTGAATTCCGAATGTGGAATTCTAAGGAGCTCTGGTCCCAAATTCGGGTTAGAATCACAGTCCCTGTGCTGAGCAGGGACATGCAACGCTCTGCTTCTCCCCTCATCGCTATCCTCTGCTTGATCTCGGTGGGGTCTGGGCAGTCTGCCATTGCCAGAATCTATCTTTGTTGCAAACAACAGCAAAAATAAACAAATGAAACATCCTGGGCCCTTGACCCACAGCAGGGAATGAAGGATCACATCCTGGATACAGGAATTTGGACAGAAGGAGACACCCAGAGGAGTGCTCAGACACGCCAAAGAGGCCCCAGGAATTTGGAGACCTGAGTAACCCCAAGGAAGCCCTGGCCCCACTCAACGCTGCTGTTTTCAGACTTCACTAAACAGCTCCTATCAGTCCAAGCACAAAGGATACTCTCCAAGAACCATGGTCATGGAGATTTGGATTAATTTGCATTTTTTTTTTTTTTTGCCAAGGAAAGCATTAAGTGTCCCTTTGAGAAGCATGTGTTACTCTAAGATGATAAACTTTATTGTGCATGGAGGGTGATCTGCACTGCTGCTGCTTAGGGACTCACCTGCTTCCCTGATAATTCCGTGCCAAACCGCAGCCTCACTCTGAGTCAGAGATGCCATTCCAAGCCCTGGTGCTACTGGCCCAGCTAGGCTTGGCCCCATCTCACCCCTTATCTGCCACTTCTCCCCTTTGCCAGTGCTAACACCAGTGGCGGAGGTCCCCTACCCCACAGAGACACTTGCTTATTTCTTTATCGTTGCTCATTTGTGTGATTGTTTCAAAGGGCAGGGCTTCCTAGATTTTTGGATTTAGATTCTTCTCTAAGCTGGCAGGTGATCTGCTTTACAACCTTCCTGCTGTTAGTGTGCCCAGCAGTAGATGGCACCTTTCTAATCATCTTCTACAGATTGGAAACTAGATAAGAAGGTTTATTAGAAATAGGTATAGATTTAGATCCTGTTGTGTACTATGTGGAGTTCTAAAGGCTCCTCACATAGTGTATATGCGTGTGTGCACGTGTGTGTGTGCACGTGTGTCTGTGCGTGTTTAAAGGGCTTTTTGAAAATCATCCCTGACTCTTGCAAGCCTTTTTTATTTATTCCTAATTTCAGGAATAATTTTTGGTTAAATGTCTAGAAGACTGACGTCTAGGTAAGTGGAGCATAAATGTTGTAAGTAGACATCAGATATCCTACGCATCACTTGCTTCTCATGTCTACAACGACGGATGGATGCGTTTTTGTGATCCTGTAGGGAATCGAAGAGAGTTGTTCCTGTGTCCCTGCTGAGAAAGATCATCCCTCTGCTCCCGCACAACATATTATTCGCAAAAGAGAGACAGGGACCCAGCGTTTCTCTTTCAGAGGGACAAGTGCGTTCAGGATGGATTTGGAGAGAACCACAAACTTCTTACACGTTACTGCTCAGATGAGCCGTGCCCAGCGAGTGCTTGCATATTCTGAAGCAGGAAGTGGGGCATTGCAGGTGGTCACAGGGAGAGATCTGTGCCCAGCTGGAGTGGGAGTCATCGAAGGGCATAGCTGTCCCGGAGCTCCAGACAGCTTCTCCTCGAGATGCCCTGGAATTCTCCCAGCTTTGCTTCAGCCACTCCAAGCTCGGTTTTGTATGTGCGTTTACGTCTTCTCTGCCTTCCTTCCTCGGGGAATGTTCTTTAAGTGTGGAGATTGCGAATTTGAAGTTACAGAATTCAGCTTGCCAATACTCCACCAGAGGAAATCAATCAAGGGGTAAAATGACAGGATCACCCCCTGGGGTTTAAGTACGAGGAAACAAGCCTTCCTGCCTCCCCACTTCCACGCCCCAAACCCCCGTGCACCACAAGCACAGGGTATGACTTGCGGCAAATTGCTTCGTCTCTGCAGACCTGTTTGTTCATCTGTCGAATGCGAACAGCAAAGCCCAGCCTCAAGCCAGCTGGAGGTTACGAGAATTAAGTACGAAATGCCAAACACAGTGCCTATCACGTAGTCGGCACGCAATCTTTCTTTTTTTAAAAAAAGTAAGAAAAATAATTACATGTCTAGATACTTTCAGAGCCAGCTGACATTGTCCTCTCTCCATAAACCTCTTATAATGTTTTTTCCAGCTGAAAGTCTGTGCTTATTCTCCAAGCCTCCCTTAGCGCTCTGTAGGCCCCTGGTCAGCCGGAATCGCATGTCACTTCATATTTGTGCTACTTGGTGTGTGTGTGTATGTGTGTGTGTGTGTGTGCGTGTGTGTGTGTGTGTGTACGCACATGAGTGTGTGGGCTGGGGTCTGCGTGTGCATCTGTGTTTCTTCTTGGATCTTTTTAGTCCTTAAATTTACTTGTCCCAGACAGCAAATGTGGCTTCATCTCTCTCTCTCCTTCCCTCTCTCTCTATGCAGTCTGTACACAGGGAGGACTTAATAATTTTGTGACAAGTTTATTTATTTACCACCATGTGAGAGCTATTACTGCGTTCCAGGCTACTTACTAGGTACTTTATACACGGTATTTTATTTAATCTCCATAACAGCTCTAGGAGATAGGTTTTATTAACTGCATCCCTTTAATGACTATTTATATAGTCAATAAGACGATAATGACTTATACCCCTACTGAGCAGATAAGAGAGCCGGAGCTCGGAATAGTCACAAGACTCTCTCAGAGTTGCACAACTACCAAGTGGTGGCCCTGGGACCCAAATCCATTTTCTGCGACTCTAACGCAGGCTCCGAAGTCTAATTAACCAATGGCTCTTACAGCATGGCCCCCACGCCAGGTGTATCAGCATCACATGGGAAGTGGTTAGAATTGCAAAATCTTGGACTCTACCTTAGATCTATTGGATCAGAAACTCTGGGGGTGGATTCCCACAATCTGTGGTCTAACAAGCCAGCCTGGGGTTCTCTGATGTAAGTTCAGGTTTGAGAGAGAAGTCCTTCCTTAAGCCATCAAGCTGGGCCAGGAGAATGTAATGGTGGAGTACATGTGTTCTGGCTCTTGACACCCCAAGATCAAGCCCCAGCTCTTCCGCTTTCTAACTGCACAACTCTAACTATACAATAAAAGAAACTTTGTGTTGCTGTGAGGATTTAACATATTAACACATGTAAGACATTTAACCCAACACCTGGCACATAGTATAAGGACTCGTTAAATGCTATTTGTCATTATTATGAGTTAATGATTTAAGATTACTTTTCCAATGTATTTCTTCACCATCCCACCAAAAGTTTCAACTGCTTTGTTTGTTTGTTTCTTTTTTAACAGATGGAAAAAAATCACCTGGGTCAGCCCTCGCTTAGGCTCCTAAATTTCCCTGCCTGTGATCTGGCTGTGTTCTGAAGAATGAAGATGGCCTTTTTTGTCTCTCTGCTGCTATGCTGAGGGTGTGACTTGTGTGATTTTGGAGAGAAATGTCTGTTGCCTAGGGAAGTATACAATAAATTTAGAAGTCAAATTCAAATCTGTCTGCACGTTTGAGTCATGCGACCTTGGGCATGCTCTTTAACATCTGGAATCTTCCTTTTCCTTATGTGCAAAAAGGGAGAAAATTACCTGAGTACAGGGATGGGATGCACTGGTATTTACTGAGCACTTACTATATCCCAGACATTCTTCTAAGTGTTTTATATGTGTTATCTCATGTGAGCCTTACAGTTTCTCACGAGGAAGACAGTAACATCATCTTTTCTTTACAAACTGCCACAGAGAAGTAACTTGTTGACAGTCCTACAAACAGAATTGGAATCCGGGAAATCTGACTCTTAAGCCAACATTCTTAACTACAACTGCCTCAGTGAGTTGCTGAGAGAAATAAACAGATGCATATTAAACACGAAACAGTGCCAGGAACATGGAAGTACTTATTCAATATGTCTGGAACAATGAGCAATAATAATAATCGGTAGCAATATTAATACTTTCGATGGAAGAACAGTTTTACCCTTTTTTTCCCAGTGGGATTTAATCTCCTGAGAATTAGGTAAAGGGATTTTTGTTTTGCCTGTGAGTTCACTCTGTGCTTGAAGAAGGATTCCTTCTCTTTCTTCCTCACTCCTCCTTCCCTGGTGAACCACTGGTGTCATTAAGAAACAGTTAACACACATCATCTTTCTTAGCTATTTTTGCCGCCTGCCATCTGGAGTACCTCGGCTTTCTTGTCTGTGTTCACACTAAATCAGCAGATGAAAGCATTAACTAATTTCTCCATTTCGGATCTGCTCATTTGGGTAACGATGACCTTTAAAACTAGTGTCATCTACCTCATAACCATGTGCCATATGTTGGATGTCAGATAATAAAGCATATTTAAACTTAGCAGGCTCCATAACACCTTATGGCTGGTTGGCGATTAATTAATAACTTCCTTAGCAGCATCTTCTCAGTTAAGGCTGACAAGGCGTTTTGTTTGCCACTTAGTATCCATTTCCGTTGGAACCTTTTCAGATACACTCCTGGAAGACTTCGTTGTGCACTGAGCATTCCCGTTTACACTTGGCATATGGGGCCAGCACATTTTCTCCAAAGGATATTTTATTTCATTTCATGCAAAAGAGTAATATCAGGCATTGATCCCTGAGTGTCCAGTGCCTTACATAGGGTCCCGTTTACCATGCACGATAACCTCACAGAACAAGGGGTTTTGTTCCCACGTATGTACAGATGAGAGTGAGAATTAAAGAAGCTGAGCAATTTGCACAAGTTCATGGAAGAGCTGAGATGTGAACCTAGATCTCTGACTCCAAATAGATGACTTTATTTATTTTTTTTTTTGTTTTCACTGAAATGCAAGATATCATGTTCAGTATTTTCTTTTTCCCATGCTCAGGGAGTCAAGCTATTCCTTAGTTCATGTCTGAATCAGAATGGGAGGCTTTCAAAGTTAATTCCCAATATCTCATCCAGTCTTCTCCCAGTTCTGCCCTTCCATCACCCTGACAGGGTGATCAGAGCAGAGATTCTGATAATCACCTTGTCTGGGACCTGTGTCTCTTCCTCTGACAGCCATCTATTCATGACCTCAACCAATAAGCCATAGCTGAACTATTTTTGTGACCCACACAATTCATGAAAACTCTCAAATCACTCTATTATATTAACCACATATAAGGAACAAAGATTAAACCATTCACTTTTCCCAACCTTAGATTCCTAGGGACTATATCTGATTCCAAGGTAAGTGACTCTCAGTCTTTGGAAAAGATATTCTAAAGTGATTATTCAGGAATGAAAGGAAACAATGGGAAGAACAATATATACTTAGTCACTCAAGGATGTTATGACTGAGGAGATAGTTCTGCATTCCTAGTGGAGGGATGATTCTGGAGTTTTTGTCTATCCAAGCCCTATTCAAGCCAGTGGGAATATTGGATCCCTCGTGATTAACTATGGGACCTTGTGAGATTCCTGCCTTTGCAGCTCTAAGTGCCTCAACGCACATGATGTTATTTCCTTCCTCAATCTTTTATATGTACACCCACATCTTTAATATTACATAAATCTGTACGTGAGACCCGCCACCACCAAGATAACTTATGTATCAATCTATGTCTTCATATTTTTCTCCATACTCCTAAAGTGCTATATAGACAAACCTAATATTATTTTTTCCTTAATTGTAATTTGTTTTACAATGGCTATTATATACATACACTTTTTAAACATTACTCATTCGTTTGAATAACTATTATATTCCATGTTGTGAATGTGCCGTGATTCATACACCTATTCTCTAATCAGTGAGTATTCTCTTTCCCGCCTCCACTCCCGTCATGAGCAATACGTAGGGATGCTTTGATTTCCGGGCTCTAGATTCCCAGAAGTGGGATTGTTACCTTAAGGGTAAATGCTTTCAAAATTTAATTGCTGCTGCTAGATTGCTTTCCAAAAAGGCAGAAGTTCTTTGCATTTCCACCTATCAATATCTGAAGTAAACTTTCTCCATATCGAATAGCTGTTAATATGACTGTTTCAGTCTGATGGGTGTAAAGTGATATTTCATTTTTCCTGGAATTGGCATTCCATCCACTACAAGTGAATTAAGCGTATAAAAATATATTTGTTAGCCACTTTTTAAAATTTGCACTTCCATGAATTGTATTTTTGTATTCTTTGTCAGTCTTTCTGTTGAACTCTCTGTCTTTTTCTTGGCAATGCATAGAGGTATTTATAGTATAGACATTTGTTATTTGTGGTGCAATTTGATTTTCATAACTCTGTCAGTGTTTATTGGCTTTGTTTTTGGTTTCTTTTGACATACTTAGATTTCACCTGTCTTTTAATTTTTGTTTTTCTATTGTTGATTAAGAATGTGTTTTCTTCTTCTAGATTGTACATGTAGTTTCTTACACTTTCCAGCAAGATTTTTATTGCCTTTAAAAAAATACAGCTGTTTAATTAAATCCTCTCACAGTTCTTTGCCGTATTTTGGGGGATAATTTTAAACATTTATTCTTTAACATAAAATTTAAGATTTAAAAATTAGACACAGAAACTAGACTATGGCCAGTGAGTTTTACAAATATATTTTCAATATTATTAGATAAGATATTATATAATTTTTATCTTAATTTTTGACACAAATGATTATAATAGATTTGTTAATATTGTGCCGCCTTTGAATGCCTGAAATGAATCTCACTTGGTCAGTAATTTTACTTGTATTAATCTTGAGAAAGTTAGTTGGATGATGTTTACATTTTTTTCATGAAAGAGCAAGGTATCCATTCCTTTTATTTCCAATCATATTTCCTCTTTCAATAAGACATAGTATTTCTTTATGCAGTTTCTCTGCTTTCTTGTTCAACTTATTCTTACATTTTTTTACAATATTGAGAATGAATTATCTTCTCCCACTTCAATTTCTAAATTATATTTCTTAAAACAGCAATAGCTTTTCTTTTCTTTTTTTTTTACATTTTCCACATTACAAAAATCTATTCAATAATTCCATTAGGTTTTCTAAAAATTCTCTTATATTTTAAACTACTTTTCAGTAAGAGTTTTGTTATTTCTCTCATTCTCCAATATTCATAATATCACTTTATTTTCTTGTCATATTTCATATGCTAAAACATTCAAGAGAGAGGAGGTGATAATGGTGATTACAGATATTGCCATGTGATTTCTGATTTAATTTTGAAGTTGTTTGAAAATTTTTCTCTTTCGGATATATTTGCTGCTGTTTGTAATCAACATTCTTTATTACATATAACTAATTCTTTTCTACTCCACTGAATTTTGCAAATATATTTTCAAAATTTGGGGACATGATATAATGGAGCTTACTTAATTTACTGATATACTTGATTATGATAACAAATTACTGATACTATGCTTATATCCAATATCATATTTCTGTTTATCTACCTGTCCCTTTAGTTATTTGAGCTATCTTTATCAGTTTGGGAATTAAAATTATACTAGTTCCATAAAACAAACTGACAAACTTTCTGTCTTCTATCATAGCATGAGGTTATTGAAATGACTTAAAAATTGTCTATTCTTTAAAGCCCTCTAATCTTGGTACATTTTTCAATCCTACTTACCTTGGCAATCTCTGCTGTGTATTCTGGGATGGATATGTGTGTGTGTGTGTGTGTGTGTGTGTGTGTGTGTGTATCTTTCTCATTGCTACCTTCAAACTTATTTGTTCATTCATTAGTTCTTAAGGTTATGTCAAAACCTTACTTTACTACATAAGTAAATTACAACAAATTGTACTTATAGATCTAATGGCTTTTATTTGTGATCCATTAATCAGAGAAGCCTCCATTCTACAAAATAGAATGAGAGCTTCTACTGGGCAATGGTAGAACATTGGGTTTTGTAAGGTGGTAACATGGAAACAGAACAATATAAAACAAAAGTTGATTGGTTAATATCAAGTTACCTCATGAGGTAGCTTTTTTCATGAGAGTTAAAGCTGAGGAGACCTTTCTTATCAACACTGACTCAAATAGACTGAAATCTCCTATTTTCAGGAAAAACTGATATGTTTTGAAATCTATGTTAAAGTTTCAGTTTGATGATGTGGCATTTAGCATAAGTGGCTCCGTTTTTGTTCAGCCTGGTCTGTTGGGGCCCACTGCAGGAGCTCAGTTTAAAACAGTGGCCTCCTCTAATTTTTGTTTAACAGTCATTGCTTAGTGTTAACAGTCATTTCCTTTAGCGTTTGTTTTTCTCCATTAATAGCATATGCATTTAAGGTTTTTGAAAAAACTTTTACTGTGTCTTATAATGTTCATTATAAAGTATTTCTTTTGTCAATTTCACTTTTAATATGTGCTTTGATTTTAGGATCATTAAGGAGAGTATCTCTCCATTTCCAAAAAGCTAACATTATGGAATATTTATTGATTGATCGATTTCTTCACTGAAGGATGAGAATCAGAGAATCTGAACTTTTTTAAATTTAAGAAATGATGTTTATAAATATCCCAATGATACAGAACCATGCATATTCTTTATTTGCAGAGTGATAAGTTGCTATGTATTCATCCATAAATAAATCTATCTAAGCATTTTACATTTATATTCATTCATATTGTACTTGTTATCTATTGATCTATTTTTGGTTTCCTTATCAAATCAGGTGTGCGATACCTTTCTGTTTCTGACTCTCAGTTATACCCAACCTCAGGAGCAGGGAAGACATAGCCCACCCATTCAGCACTTAGCACTCAGGGATTTGAGGGTCTTTGGCTGCATTAATTTGGGCCAATGTCAATCCTATTCCCTTGGATGCTCAGATCACCAAGCCTCATCTGCTGTAAGTTACTGGTAATTTCTTAGTCTTGCCCTAGACTCAATGCTAGTCTCAGTCAGAGAGAGCTCAGCACTAGTCTTCTCTGTATGCTGCAGGAATTCCAACAAAGGCAAAACTGCATGTACACCCAGCTGCTCATGCATCCAGATGCTCGGGTGAAGCCAACAGAATCAGGATTAGAGAGGGACTGAACAGCACGCTGTTCCCAGAATCCCCTAGAAGTCCATGTCTTTAACCATTTGTCTAAACTGGGTTAAAAGACAATGACCCAGGACTCTCAGGATTATAACCTGTGTGGGGTTAGCTGTAGCACAGTGAGGACCTCAGTGGAGCTGCTATGTAGGTCAAGATCAGAGAGCTAGTGGAGGAGCCAGGGATGGGCAGACAAGTCAGGCAAGAAGATCAGTGAGATGAGTCCAGCATCCCAGGTCACAGTATCCAAGGGCTGGGACTACCTGGGGTGAGTCTATTATCCTAATGTCTAAAACATCCTCAATGAGAGAGAGGGTGGCACATACTAGTCCCAAATTACTTCTCAAGTTAGGCCAGATTATATGCCTAGAGACAAAAAGCAAGAGGGAAAATATGGCAAATATTCCTCTGTTCCGAACTTTTCTTAACTACTTGTAAAATAAATTCTATATTGAAACAAACATGAATATAGAAAGGAGCAATAACAAAATTTGCACGAAACATGAACTCAAGAAGTGTCAAAGCAATTTGTTCATTTCAGTGGACTATTTTGAGCTATGTCACCAGATCTCCCAGGCTGTGACTTTTCATGTACTCTACAATAGGGAAGAAGAACTTGGAGAAATCATGATGTTGCCTGCCTCCCTCAACAAACCCACGTGAAATTCGGTCAAAAGGCCCTGTGGGTTTTTATCATAGAATTATCACAACCTGAACTTATGCAGTGTATCAGTTTCTGTCGTTCCTGGTTTTCTTCTTCCAGCTTAGATGTAAGTTCCAGGTAGTCAGGGACCTTGCCTGTCTTGTGCGTGGAAACACAGAAAGACAGTTTTATCCACAGTGTCAGCTCATCCACTCATCCTGGAGTCCAGGTAAGGAGCCTCTGCTGTAGCAGATCTTCGTAACTCTACGAATGATATTGTCATGGTCATTGTTAGCAGCAAAGGCATTTGGTGAGCAGACATAAGAGCATAAGCCAGTGACTGAGAATAAAAGATAAAGTTAACCAAACACAGCAAGATCAGGATGCCCACACGGGGGTGTATCAGTTCACTTGCTTCCGATTCTTAGTAGGCTTCTCTTAAGACTGACTTAGAGACCAGGTAGGGCAAGGCTTGCTTTAGGGAAGTTCCTTAATCCTGTATAGAGTGCCTGGGAACAGAAACAGACACTATGCATTAGTCTAAGCCCCTGCTGGAAGTTGATAGGGTACGGGGAAGGGATCTTACCCTTCATGGTCAACAGGGCCTGCTTATTCCCTCCTAGACTGGTTCATAAAAGGAAATGCTCCCTTCCTTGCAGTGAGAACCAGCTTACACCCCCGCCCTAGCCTCACGCGAAGTATTTAATTAAATCCAATCATATCGAAATGCTGCTTTTGAGATTCCACTTTTCACTTCTTCACTCACTTTCTGGTATAAAGACACCCTGGGTTTTATTTAGTCAAATGTCTAACTAGAAATTGCACTTTTCAGAAAAGATAAAAAATAATGAGCATCTAATTCCCTATTTTCCACAGAGCCACTTAACTTTCAAGTGCTTAGTACTAATCAATAAAAGCCTTTCATCACAAAACCCAATAAGCAAGATCAAATTCAAGGGAAATGCTCAAAAGGGAGCAATGGATGGCACCCAAACCATTTTGTAAGGTCAGAATCACTTTTCCCCATGAAGCTAATTTCTACCCATGGCCCAAAGCCATTTTACCTCTTGCACTCTGATCTCGTGCATCCCAAAGCTGAGTCCACTGGGCCTGCTGAGAACACAGGTGCTGCTATGATCAGCATCCAGAGAAAACCTGATGCCGAAATGGACATCACACATGCTGTGTTAACAGCTTGGTGCCCAATTTGAGGGCTTTTTCTCATCCAGGAGGACCTGCAGGCATTGGTGTAGAGAGAAAGCAAGTAGCAGATAAGAGAGAGAATGTTAAGGTTCAGAGTCTCTCTGATGATGTTAAGATGGTATTTGGGTCAAGGACTCCAGGGCACATTCCCTAGACCCCTTCCAATTCTTCCAATCCTCTCCAAGAAATATAAATCCCTGGGAAACAGGAGTAAGCAGAAGGGGAAATGTCTTACTTGACAGTTGGGCTTGAGCCTCAAATCTCAGAAAAAAAATCTGGTGAGCTGGGTTGGAATTCAGGGTCAATATTAACATTAAAGAGCTTTTTTTTTTTTTCACCATGTCCAAAACTAGCTTTTGAATCGTCCCATCCTCCATTCATCAGCATGGGAAGGAAGGCAGGAGGATGAGAGAAAAGGACCCTGGATCAATTTCCCACTCTCACCTGATGAGCTTAAGAGGGAGAATAGCTGGAGAGAGAGAGAAAGAGAGAGAGAGACCCACACACATTTATAGCACTAACAGCCACACCCTCTAACAAATGTAGACCGATCAGTTAATAGAATATGCTAATTGATATTAGGACTCAACTATTACCTCTATGAAAATAACTTTTGAATATAAGTAGCAATTAATAGATGCTTATTAATGAATGAGAGATTATCTATGTAGATATAGCAATATTCTTCTCATAAACTATTTTTTAAGCCAAATTGGAAACACACTTTAATAACTAAAAAATTAAAAATTCCTTGAAACACAATTTATTGTTAAATAGATTCTTTCTTTTTTTCCTATATTATATTTAAAAGATACTATGAAAGGTTGCAGAATTCTGCTATATACAAGAGACCTTATATCCATGGGTATCAGCAATAATATACACAGGTAGAAAACTGTTACAATGTGCACAGTGTCATCAAATGAACATGCAAACAGTCCATGGTTAAAGGTCAGATGCCAATATAATATTAAATGCAATATAGATGCTTGCTGAAAATTTTTTTAAAAAAGTTTATTCTCACAGAGCACAGGAATGGGGTATTGAGAATTGCAATACAAAATACTTACAAATTATGCTGGGTCTTAGGCTACTTGAAACTGCTCTCTTCTTCAAATAAGGTCTAGAAATCAAGGTAAGAGAAAATAACCAATGTCCAAAGACTTCACACCTGGATGCCAGCCTGTTCAGTGTAAAGCCTCAGCGCTTGCTTAGGAGGCTGGGGGCTGTGTCAGTGGCCCCTAAGATAAACAGAATGTCCCTAATTCAAATCTAACACAAGCACTAAGATCAGTTTGGAACCTAATTCAAATCTAACACAAGCACTAAGATGAGTTTGGAAATATTTTGCTGGTTTCTCCCTGAACCTGAACCTATGAACAAAGCAAGCAACATTTTTTTGCAAAATCGGCACCTCATAAAGCAAAACTCTAGAATCCCAATTTCAAGAAGTCAAAAATATTGAGCCCTTTCATTTCATTAGCATATTTGCAACGGTGAGATTGTAAGTTCTTCAATAATTGCAAAACCTCACTTCAACCAGCCTTCTCATGCCCACATTAGACACAAATCAGAGGCCTCTCCTCTGACAAATGATTGTTAAATTGGATCCACCTGTCTGTAACAAATACCTCTGTTCTCTGGGGCTGAGGACTGTGTCTTGGTCATTGGTGTATCTTCCAGGTCCTTCCATGTGTCAAATGTTTATTAAGTGAAAAATAAATGAACGAACAAATGAATCACCTTGAAGTCAGTGGGAAGGGTGGAATTCATGGAAACAAACAAAAAAGAAGGCATCCCTTTCTCCAAAAGATTTAGGCATTTTGTTTTGCAGAAGTCAGCACTGGATGAGTTGGTTTTGGAACTGTGGGCTATACACAGTTTCCATCACCCATTGTAAAGGACTCAGGTTTCACCAGATCTTATTTTGACTTGGAAGGTTTCATGACAGGTTTATGGTATTAATTTCCTCCTCTTCTATGCGTGGCCTTATATGTGTTTTGTTCTGAAGATAAATCAACTTGCTGGGGCAAGATAGATGGAGAGTATCGAATACCGGACTTTAAGAAACAATCTTCAACAAACAAACTATAAGGGATCATGGCCCACCATGGAATATCCATTCTGCCAGGTTTTAATGCTGAATGCCACCAGAACTCATAAGTAATCAGCTTTTTAAAATAAAGGAGTTTTAATTAAATGAATTCTCAGAGCCTTATTGCTGACACCATCACTTCTATTTCTAATGGATTTTGAGACTTGTTGTTCAGAAGTTAATCCTGTTAATAAGATTCGATTTTCTTTTTGCCTTAATAGTATACTTTAAAATACTTATGATGAAGCCAAGTCATATTTGGTGCGTGGTATTGCTGTGGTTCTCTGAGTAATTTTGATAAATGAGACCAAGGGGAGAATGACTGGAGAGAGAATGGAGATAAGAAGTGGAAAGATTGATTCCTCTGCAATTTAGAAAAGAAAACAGGTCTCTGTTTCCTTCTGGAAGTCTAGTTTAATCTCGTTCAATCTGTGATGCAGATATTACAACCCAGAGCCTTTAACATGAAGGGAACCAGATGACTTCTCCTAAATAATCTGGCTGCTTAATAACTGCATAAATGGCTGTACATTTAATTAAGAAAAAAAACAGTGTCTTGGCATAAAGCAGCCTTGCCTGTTTTCCAGATTTTCTTTTGGCAAAATTTCCCTAATGAGCTTTAAAGTTCTTTTATTTTTAAAACCTGTTTTGCCTATTTTAAAGATATAAAATCTGTGGCTCTTGTTTAGAAACCAGAAACAAATACCTTTTATTTATTCTTTCATCATAGACATACTACTAAGAATCTATTCTGTACAAGAAAGTAAAGAGCTTAAAGTCCAACCGAAATTTAATTTGGCTATTTGAGAAAAATGATTTAAAGGGAGAGCATGTCCACCGAGGGCTGCTTTAAGTAAGGAAGAGATCGTGTTCATTCATCAGACATTCAGTGAGTATTTATTCTGGCCTTCCCTATGTATTGACCCTGAAGACATATAGAAATGTACAAAGTAGGTAAAATGGGGCAAAGAGATAAGCAAACGGGACACAAAACAAAGACAACGTGATGTCACAAGGTTGGCAGGCTTAAGAATACACCTGTACTGCAGAATGCAGTATGAAATGTTAATATAGGTCAGCATGGTAAGGCTCTCGCATGCGGTGCTAGGAAAACATAGGCTGTGTTTCCTAAACAGGGAGAAATGATGCATTTTGGTGGGGAGGGGAGTAGAAGAAATATATGGTCGAGGCTGGTGTTTGAAAACTCCAGTTAAAGTTCAGACTTAGGGAATATTTTCTTCCACTTTAAAAATATTTTTTTCTTAACTTTTCCAGAATCATAATGTCTAGTTATTGTCGATGCTCTATTGAACTGAAAACTTTTATTCATATTTGTGGTTTCATTTTATAAAATTATCATAACTGATGGATTTACGGTTCTGAAACAGTAACCAGATTTTAATAATGAAGCCATTAATACCTATCTTGCCTAGAGGGTATGATATTTGTGACAATGCAATATTTGCTCTGAAAGTAGCAATCCCCAAACCAATATATTTATATCTCTACGTAAGTTGCACAAATGTCTCCCCAGCTAGCAGCACGTCGTGTCGCCTTGACAATCGGAGCTCTTCCACCTGTGTTGTTTCTTCCTTCCTCTTTGCAGGAAAAGAAAACGATGTTTAAGATATAAAAGAAATTAATTATCAAGATGATCTTCAGAGACTTAAAAAATAATTTAAGAAGGAATTTCAATTTGCAAAGCTCGCTGTTGCTGGTTTTTTTCTGCAAAGGCTGTGGAGCGGGGATGTGTGTTTCCTGAGACTCACTGTAGCATTTACATTTAAATGAAAATACAGACATATATGTTTGACAAAGACCATATACTTATGCTCCTTAAAACCATTCTTTCATAAAAAGAACAGAAAACATCCCTCTATGCTGATATACCAGTTTATTCTTTATGAAAAATAGCATATGGCGCATTTGTTCGGGATTTTTATTTTTTTATTTTATTTTTTTTACTGGCTCCACGGATTTGCTGAGAATCAGCCTTCTGAAAAAAATAAATAGATGAGGGTTGAGGGTTGTGTTCTTTCAATTAGTGAAAGTAAAACCCAACAAAACTTTGAGGTTTCTCTTGTCCACACTCTGCATCCCTACTGCTGCCATTTTTACTTTTTTGAAACTAGACCCGTGTGGTCAGGTGACCTAACCTAAATTGAACAGAAAATGACAGATTTGAGATTTGAAATTAAATCTCTTGATTCCTCACCAAGTGTTCACTTCTGGACTGCTTTTGGCATGCTCAGCTAAGATACTTATGGGGAGAGATGTTAATAGTTTCTGAAAAGGATGTTTTCCAGAAAAAGATCTCACCCCACCAAATATATTTACTCCTGCTCTAAGCCAGCCAATGTACTAGGTTTGGGTATACAGGGATTTGGGGCCATGAGCCATTAATACTGACATCAGAGTTAATCCTGAAGACGTCAGGGTAATTATTTCCTGACATGTGTTCCTGTGTTCTAACTCAAATAATTCAACGTGTGTAACATCATAGGGTCTACACCATTATCTGCATTTTATGTCATGTGACAGGGGGAGACTCTGAGTTGCTTGTCTAATACCACACAGCTAGTAAGATTCCATGCAGAGATTTGAACCTAGGTCATTCTGCAATCAAAATCCATCATGACTTTTTTGGTATTTGAAGTTAATTCTTCCTGCCCAAAAGAACTGTAGCCAGAACTTGTCCTCACAAATCTGCTAACTGCCCATCTATCTACACAACTTGCCCTCTCTGTTACTAAAGTCCACATTGATAAAATACAACAACTGATCAGAGTTTAAGGACCATGTATGATAGCAGAGATAATTATTTTCGCTTAGAGCTTCTCAGGCTTCAATTTCAAATATCAAAGCAAGACTTCCAGGCACTACGCGAAGATCTTATTGAAATGACTAATGCTGTAACACTGGTATAAAGCTCTTTGGGAAAATCCCAAAGTGAAATTACTCTTCTGACTCAAAAGCCAAACTTCTCTCCCCAAGGAGGCTTAATTGTAGTTGAGTCTCTACTTATTTCCAGCCCTTGGGGCCAAATTCACCCAAGCCATTTATTTTCCTAAGATGCAAACATGTTTCCAAGAGTCTGGTCTTTTAAGTTTTGTTTATTCATTTATTTATTTATGCATTCATTTATTAAAAGAAATACAACTGCCACGTCATTTGTAAGGGATCTGGAACTGAGACAGATGTCTGCATGTGAATCTGCTTTCTGCTGGATGCCCTGGGAGAGGCATAGGCTGGGCATGGGTTCTAAAGAACTGAATTTGAATCCTAGCTCAGCTGCCCACCAGCTGTGAAGCTGAGTGTCTTCAGACTGAAACCAGAGACCTAGGAAAAGTTAGTTTCAAAGGAGGAGAGGGCAAACATCAAAGCAGTGCACATTTAGGGACAGATGCCTACTACGCACCTGGTGCTAAAGTTTTCTACATAAGAATGAGGAGCTAATATGTGTTCTGAACAAATCAACGATGGGTTGAGGCAAAACACAGGGAGAATAGAAGGACCACCCCCCACCCCAACACCCACTCACAAAGATTTTGCCACCAGGCTTGTTGCCACTAGCTCTTGTTTCCTTTTGGGGTGTCTTAAAGACACAATTAAATGTTTAAAATTTGCAGACAAACATGTCTTATCCCCTAGGTTGTAAATTCTACCAGGACAGAGGGTATATCTACTTTGTTCCTTGTCGCATCCCCAAACTTAGTTCATTTGCACCTGACAGGTGTGTCCTAGAGGTAATGTTTAAGTTTATTACTAAAGCTGTTAACATTTTCCATATTCAGTTTTATATAATGGACTCAGATTGTTTTTTGTTTTATTTTTTGTCTTTTCCTTTCTCTATCTCTCAGCTGTTTGCATTTATTTCTTGTGTAGTTTTCATTCATTTTCATCTCACAGTTTTTGATTTCTACCAGCACCTGATTGAACTTTCGTATTCTGCACACCTCACCTGACTCACCTGGACCACCCTTATGTCCTTGCACATCTAGATCACTTCAAGTGTCCGAGCCTCAGTGTCTTCCATTTTAAAATAGAAATGACCAAAAGATGCTGGGAGATTACATAAGACAATGTGTGTAAAGTATCCAGCACAGTACTCAAGAGATATTTATTTACTCTCCTACTACAAACCTTATAACTAACAGTGGGCTCAGCGGTCTGTTCTGATTGGAAGAGAGCTACAGATATCCTTACCTCAGCCTGGAGAAATGTGGCAATGGAAAAATAAATATTTGGGTCATGCTTCCTTGTGTAATTTTTCTGTTGTTATTTATAAAGGTGATTTCCAGAAATGAAGAGAGTTCTTGTGAAAACAGAGAAAAGTAGAAATTTGTATCTGCTGAAGTCAAACTGTACTTAGTTTATAAGTGGATGACAAGTTCATTTGCACTTAAAAACAGAAAAAATAGTGTAAAGCTGAAAATTTAGTTCACTGAGAAAAAAGTTAAAAAAAGAAAAAGAAAGATATCTGGGCAGAGAAAGGCACAAGCAAGAGCTCATGTTCCCAGTGACCATTATGCTACATGATTCATAAGGTCAAATTTTACAATTACAAATTTGCATAGGTCACATCTTTCGCATAGGGGATAATTCTTTCCAAGACATGCTCTCTCTTCCACCCCAGCTCTTTGTGGCCTGTCACACTCTTTGGGTGCAACATTACAATTCAGCAGTGTAAGAGATTCTAAATTGGAACTAAGCCTTGGCAAAATTAAATGTGCCCTAGCTAACTCGAAATCAAAGTCAGCTTTCCATCGCCCCTTTCAGATATCTGCCATCTTATAGGAAAACGAACATATGAATGCCTAAACTCATTTATGGATTGAAAAATGGGCTAACCCCACCCACTTACACATCCAAACATAATAACAGATAGCTTTAAAGGAACACAATCAAAAACGTAAGTGATAAAAATAGAAATGTATAAAATCATATTGCATGCGATATGCACACATCGATTCAATCCGTGCTTGAATGGCTGAATGTGTTTTCTGTGAAGTAAAATTTATTCAAACAGCACGAACTTTTGCTCTTGAAAGATTAAACTAACCATATTATTGAGAGAGGGCCTGGCCTAGAAATTGAGAAGGACAGAGAGAGATTAGGAAAAAGGGAGAGAAGAGAAGATCCCAGTATATTCAAAGAAAAGACAAGAGTGTTCATGGGCAATGATTCATCCATTCATTTTTACTGCTCAACTCTTAATGACGTCCCTAAGTACCTGCAGTCATCTTTCAGGCTCCTAGTCAGCAACCTTCTTTATTTCTCAATAACCTACAGGGAAAGGCCAACCTGGTAACTTGATATTCAAGACCCTCCTCAGTCAGCCTCAGATGCCCTATGTATGTTTATTATTCATTCTTTCCCTTTGAAATCCAGCACTCACACAATGATTCTTGAAGCTTTCTCTTACGGCATTGCTGGAGGGGTGTCTATCTTAACTCCTCCTTGGCTGGCTTAGTCCTACCCTTCTTCCAAGTCTCAGAACAGGTCGTCTCTACTCTGAACCCTTTCCTGCCCTGGGCAAGATGTGGTTCCAGACCACGTCATCTTGGTGCTCACCCAACAACCTGGTCGCGAACCCATGACTGCTCCATCCCATCAGTAAGACTATGGGTGTGAGTTCTCACATAGCACCAGGCACAATAGTGCTTAACAAATACTAATTTAAATGCTAATTATTAATATTTATTCTGCTAAAGAAGAAGCTGTGAGATCTGTAGGCAGAGGTGATATGTTAAGAAAGCTATTTATTCAGGTCAAAGTGTTTAATACCTGTGAGCTGGGAAGATTCATCTCTTTTTCAGAGATTAAAAATGAGCTTTAGAGAGGGCAAGGTTTAGTCTAATGGCATGGAGTTGGTAACCTTTTTCTGTGTGTCTGTATTTCACGGGCAGGTTCTACTCTAGCATGCTGTCTCTATGCAGCTCAGATCTTTTTTGAGTAGAACACCATAAGCTTGTTTAAAGAGGCACGGTGGCTAAAGTCCTAGCTGTGGAGTCATCCACATCTTGGTGACTCTTCCCTGACTAGATGTGACCTTGGGGTGTGCACTTACCCAGCTTAACCTCAGCATGTCTTGGATATGGGATAATGTTAATATAAGTCTCACATCATAGTTGTAAAAATTAAAAGAGATGGTATAAACAATGCTCAGTAAGAGGATTCATAATTTTTTGTGTACTGGTTCTGAATCGAGGCTCCCTGGTATCACCTTAATAGTGCTTAATAATCTATCTATGCTAACAGAAAATGCTGAGTGCCTGGGTTTGTGAATCACACTTTCAAAATACTTTTTAACAAGGACATTCTTTTAGGAGATATGAGGATTGCATGGGAATTTTACTGGAAAGACAGATTTCTCAAATCCCCATCTCCACTGATTTTATGTCAGTTGGACTACAGTAAGTGCAGGAGTCCATGTTTTGAACAAATACTCTGGCCCATCCTGATGCAGAAGTCTGGGGAACACACTCTGACAAACATGAACTAGTAGATACTTATTCTAAAACCGAAAATTTGAGCTACCATATTTAGGACCGTTTGACATCTAAACTTTTTATTGTCATCCTGATCCTTTGTGTGTGTTGTCATTGTATGGATGTGTAATTCACATACAATAAAATGCACAAACCTAATGTTTTACACATATACATACAAGACTGTATATGTGTTAAATCAAGATACAAATCATTTCCATGACTCCAGAAAGTTTCCTTATGCCTTTTCCTAGTCAGTATCAATCCCCTCATTAACCACTATTTTTACATGAGTTATCACAGCTTGGTTTCACCTGTTATTGATCTTTGTATAAAAAGAATAAAGTGTCATGCATTCTTAATATGTAAATGTTTTCAACATTACATTTATTAAAGTTCCCCATGATGTTGTCACAGGGTATGCATTAAATCTCTCAAACATGCTCTCTCCTTTTTCCCCAACGAATGCTACCTTCTTCAGCAATACCCAGAGTTGCCTGGAGGGACTGACCTTTCTGATTCTTGAAAACCACAGCACACAGCCCACAAGTTCCAGGCTGACTCACTGAACAAGTTTCAAATGTGACCTTTGGGAAATGATGCCTCTTCTGACACAAGCACATGTTTTCTTATCCAGGCGAGTATTTTACATTCAATACTGAGAGTAGGTGTGTGTGGGGGGGGAGGGGGATGGATGTTCTGGCCACCAACCATAATTAAAGATGACATTTTTCTGAACTTGGAAAATAAACAACAACCTGCAGAATGAATCAGGGCAGAGAGCACCACTGATGAAACAGGCACAAAAGGAGCAGCCGATTTTTAAATCATATACCTCTGAATTACATTAGTAATTCAGTGTGTCATCTGTTATTCAGCCAATTTTATAGAAATTATAGAGAGATTCATTCCTAATTAAGAATAATCTGATGGTTGGGCTTGACCCAGTTAAATTCTTATCTTTATGACATCAATCTTTTATAATGCTTCCAGAAGACTTGGCAAAGATTCCAATTTTATAAGTAAAAATTAATTAATTGGGACATTAAATTTGAAAGATGCTTTTATCTTTTCCCTGGTTCATGCCTTCACAACAGAAAGCAATAATTAACAGTTTTATTCAAATATATAAAATAATTCCTTGAAGATTTCTAACCGATTTAAGTACTCCAGGAATCAAATGATATGATGTCTAGATATCAACAGACAAAAGAGAGAGGATTTTTTTTTGAAAATATTTTATTGAGAGAGCTCTCCTTGGTAATCACTTCCACTAGGGTAAGACCAGGTGGTATCTTGTGAAGCTGAGTTGGGACTAAGTTCTTCTGCCAAAAAAAAATAAATAAATTCAATATAAATTTTTGTTTAAGAAAGATTCTGTTTGTTAAGGGTTTTAAAGCTTTTTCAGTGAAATATCATCCTACTTTAACTCACCTAATTTGACTACCCCAGGAATATAAATCCTTAACCCACATCTTGAAATTATAATTTGAATGCATTGTCATAAAATTAGTCTTGGATTAGTCTTGGATATCCACATAGGTTCCATTTATTTGTTCATTTACTCATCATTGTTTTCTAGTTTGGCACATTTGGAGAACGATTAAGAAAACCACAAACTCCAAGAGGTTGAGAAGGAAGCATAGTAGACTAAGTAACTTCACCTGACTGATATTGGTTGGTCAGTCTAGAGAAGCCCCACATGGTGTGCCCCAATGCTCTGACCTGCCCAAAAGTTTTATTAAAAACTTGGGAGAAGCTGGTCCTTTCAGATGAGCTAATTTATTCAGATAACATGAATTGAATAATAACAAGTAACTGAGTAGAGAGGAGGAAGCCAACTCTCTGGGAAGGGATGGCGGCAGCATGACAGGACACCTTTCCACAAATTCTACTTTCTCATCACAGAAAGGAGAAAGATGGGCTTAGTGTAGTTAAGTGATTTACTCTAGATCATACAAAAGTACTTATTAGAGTTGATGGCCTTCCCAGGTAGGTCGGTGGGGTAGTTTTAAAATATGGCCATAAATTCTTTGACATATGTCATATTGACAGGTGGGGAGTATGTCTCTGTCCCTCGAATGTGGGTTGAGCTTAGCAATAGGTCCCTCAATGAAATATGATAGAAGTGACAAGGTGTGACTTCCTAGCAAAGTTAGGAAAGGCCACACAGCTTCTATTTGGATCTTTTGGGACACTTGCCCTGGGAATCCAGACACGATGCTATGAAGCCAAAGAAGCCCATGGAAAAATGCACATTGAGGAAAACCAGAGCTTGTGGCCCTGGGCCACAGTCCCATCTGTGCTCTCAGCTAACAGAACCAACTTGTCAGCCACGTGAGTTAGCTATGTTGAAAGTGAACATTCCACTCCCTCGGTGAACCTGTCCCATGGAAGGCACATGGAACAGAGACTACTATTGTTCTGGAGCCCTGCCCACATGGTAGATCCAGGAGCAAAATGAATGACTGTTATTGCTCCAAGCCACTAAGTTGTGGTGTGGTTTGTTATGCAGCATAGATAACTGGATATTTACACTATTTTCCTTTCTGTATGTTATATTGATTCTTGGAAAGGAAAAGTGTTAAAAACAAAATGACGACAGTTTTGAAGGAAAGGCAGACATAAACAAGGTCCACATTGATAGGAGGGCATGTCAAGTCCTGAGCGCTCAGCATCAACTGCGTGAGATGGAGCTCTAGGAGAACAGGGTCGTGGTGTTTAACTTGGATTTTTCAGGTCAATCTATAAGTCAACTGAGAACAAGTTGAGCAGAAGGAGCATGTGGATATTCAAATGCAAGGTGTGCAAATCCCATCTCGTCCCCATCACAACCAATAAGTTATGCTCAGTTCCAGGAGCCATGGTCAAGAAAATCATTGAAAAAGTTGACCTGCGTACTAGGAAGGTCAATTACGTGACGAATGATCTGAACACTGTGCCCTACCTGGAAGAGATGATGGTAGCATCGACATTCAGCCAGCCAGGGCCAAGAGTAAGAACAAGGACCAAGAACCAGGACACAGATGCAGTGACTGGGTAAGGAAGAAACATCCACTCTGAATTCAGATGGCTGGGCTAATTACCGCTTTACATTTTTGGAGAGTCCTCCACTCCCAAATTTTTTACTCAGTTACAAAACAAAAGGGATAATCTCTACTTCCTTCATAGGCCTATAGACACAATGCTAGGATTATTAAAGATAATTTATGTAAAAGAATACTGCATGGAATGACTTCAGTATTTATTTACTGTTAAACTCTGAGACTTCGAAGTTTGGGGTTTTTCTTTCTTTTAAACGACATCCGTCAATGGAATGCCTTGCCTTGGAAAACTGCAAGCCCATTATCTTAATGTCTTCCTTCAAAGGTTGGATGACTGCTCATCAGGGAATTAGGAGTGCTGGCCACAGGGACCTCTGAGTTTCCTTTGGTCCCTAAGAGATCGCACAGACAGACCTTCTGTCTCCTTTAATGGCCTGTGTATCCTAGAGCTCCGCACGGCCACACTCCCACACCAATGAGCATTAGCATTTCTCTAGCACAGGAGAAATCCTTGTGAACTGGGTGGCCAGGGAACTGCTCACATTTAGCCTTTGAAGTTTTGCATTCAACTCTCCTCTCTCCCCTCCACCATTAATATAGAGCTCTTGGTTGAGATTTAAAATATTTTCAAAATTCATGTATGCAGAAAATGTTGTCTATCAGACAAATGCCTGCACATTAAAGGAACTATGAACATTTAATATTCCACACCAAATGCTGAAACCCAAATTCAAGGGCATTTTGTCCTTTGGATCGGAGATGTTGTCATGCATCTTCCTCCCCCTTCTACTGACGTGTCTGGAGTTAGCATTAAGGAGCTGGAGCTAGTTTTTGATGGGATTTAGTTTGGATTTCCACTTCATCCCTTACTAACTCTGCAACCTTTGACAAGTCTCTCAACCTCTCTGAACTCAAGTCTCTGTATACAAAGCGGAAGTAATAACAGTTACCTCCTGGAGATGTTCTGAGAATTAAATAAGATAAAATGTGTGCCTGTGCCTGAGGCTAGTAGGAAATTAATACGTATTTGCTTCCTTCCCACTGATTGATTTCTCTGGGCTGTTTCCATGAAACTGAGAAGGACGCATCTTTCCCCAGCTCTCCTTCTTCCCATCTCCCTGAGAGAGACACCTGAAATGTGGTGGCCAAGAGAAATGGCTTTTAGGGGTTGGAGCCTTCACAGAGGAGACAAATGCAACTCCTTTCACTTTCACTTTTTTACTTATACCTTTTCCCTCAAAAGCAGTGACTGTTAGTTGCGCAGCTCAACACCTATTCTCTCTGAACCCCTTAATATCAGAACCCTGACTTTTAGGCGTGGGGGGGACATTGCCTTCTGTCTTAACACCCTTGGGTGGCCATAACACAATGCCATAGACTGGGTAGCTTATAAACAGCAGAAACTTCTTTCTCACAGTTCTGAAAGCTGAGCAGTCCAAGATCAAGGGGCCAGTAGATTCAGTGTCTGGTGAGGACCTGCTTCGTCTCCTAGGGCCCCTTCTCACGGTGTCCTCACAAAGTGGAAGGGGCAAATGAGCTCTCCGGAGCCTCCTTTGTAAATATAATCTCACTCAGGAAGGCTCTTTCCTTATCACCCAATCATCTCTTAAAAGTCCCATCTCCTGATACCATTACCTTGGGGGTTAGGATTTCAATATACGAATTTTGGGGTAAAACAACATTCAGACCATTGCAGTCCCTTAGGAAGAAAAGGCTGTGTTTTTCAACCTCCCTATTAGCTAAGCGTTGCCATGTGCCTACATTCTGGCCAGAGAGCTGCATGTGGACGTGAGGCGGACCGACTCCTCTTAGAGAGAGCTGAGGATGATGCCTCCATTTGGTTCGCTTGTCTTTGCTTCTTCCCCAGCCTGAAATTTGTCCTCGCCAACTGCAGTGTCAGGAACAATCATGAGTCATACAGTGACCTTGGAGATGTGATGGAGCAGAAAGATAGGACCCTGGGTCTCTGCAAACCTAAAGAAAGGAGCCGCCATGAGCACCTTACACTACCAATGTCCATGCTTTTGCTGGGGAGGGAAATAAGGCTCTATCTTGGGGTAAGCCATTGTTGTTGGGGTTCCCTTTTGTATAAAGCCAAATTGAATTCTAACCAAGATACACAGGGAGGGCCCCAGGGAGAAGACTGTTGGGAGAGGAGTTTCCTGCAAAGGAGTCAGGCAGCTTTCCTCATGGGAGTTTGGGGAATGTCTGTATGGGGTATGGGGGCAGGTAGGAGTTGGTGATGGTACCGTTCCATGTCACAGAGCAAGAAGAAAAAAGACCTATGCTTAAGAGAGAAATTATAGGGCCTTTAATAGAGTTCCTGTTTTTCTTTCCTTTCTCCCTCCCGTCCTTCCCAAACATCACCGAATACCTGCTACATGGCAGGTAGTGAGACAGGCACTGACTGACCTTGATCTCAAATTAATCCCCAGTGGGCAACAGCAAACAACTCAAATGTACGCCAAGAATTGCCACAGAGCGTGGAGAGCCCTGAGGATTCTCTCAGTGTGCAGGTCCGGAGCGGTTCATCCAGCCGGGCTTAGGGGAAGGGAGACAAGGAAGCCTTTGCCAGACAGGTGCCCAGCCTGGGTACGAAGCATTGATGGGCTTCATCCAGGGAAAGAGGATCCCCCGCCCCGGCTGCCACTTCCCACACCCACGGCTGAGTACCACGTCGTCATTAACAACCTCTCTCCACTACCGACGTTTCTCTACCTCAGCCGCTATTGAAACCTGGCTCAAAGACCACTCAAGACCCCAGCCACTCAGTCGCTGTTGGATACAGACAAGTGAACACTTCGGGGAAATTTGCATGTGGTAATTATCAGTTTAATCTCAACAGCCTTGTGATTTGGGAAGCAATCTTCCATGTCACGGGCAAATTGGCTGGAGAATTGCTCCCAACCGTCCCAGGGTGGGTAAGGGCACGTGCTCGGGGCATAGCAACCAGATGGAGGCTCCCAGTGTCCTCCCACGGTGGCAGCTCTGCTCCCACAGGCAGAGAGAGTTCGGGCCTCACAGCCAGTGGGGCTGGGGCCACGAGAGGAGCCAAAATGGGTTAAGTAGGTAATCAGGCAAGATTGCATCCGCTCTTTAAGACATAATAGATATATTTTTTATGACTTGCCTGTAGGGAATGAACAGAAACATCACATTAAGCAAGGGTTGAGAATGACAATTATGGAGCACCTACTATATGCCAGACTATTATTTTAGGCATTTAATATACATTGTCTTAGTGAATCCTCACATTAACACTTTAAAGAATATATTAGAACTCACATTTTATAAATGACAATACAAAGGTACCTCAGGAATTGTGAAAGCTTCCCAGGGTCACATAGGCAATACAGGACTTAGGATTCCACTCTCGTCCACCTGACTCAAAAGCCCACACCCCACGGTGTCCCCTTGCACTGGAGAACATTCCATGACAGGCTCCCGTTGAAGCCGACTCCATGGGACAGAGACTCTACTTTCATGAGTGAAGACAGGGCAGGCTGGAGGCTAATAATGAAGATGGACCAGCTGTGTCTCTCAGTGTTTCTGTGCCAGGAGCTGGGGGCCCTTTTTCCCTAGTAAGGAACAGCTACTCGACAAGATATGTTGGCTGGAGATATTTTATATTCTCTTCCCAAAGAAACACACATAAGTTCTGGTCTCTAAGTAGGAGAAATCATCATGCATGCTCCCTGTTTGTCTTCTGCCCAGTAACGCTGGCCAAGCTGTTTGTTAATTACCGCAGAACAACAGGTTCTCAAAAGAAACTAAAAAGTGATTATCTAGGTACCATTTCACCTTAACGCTCTGGCTTTGAGTGGAAAAGAGAAACACAATATATATCCTCCGTTAATGGCAACCAAACAGATGAGTTGGCACAGAACAGGAGAAAGGACAAAAATATTCTCTCTGTGCCACAGGAAACACATAAACCAAAACAAAACTCAATATCACCGTCAGGTGCCCCCGGGTGTTTCTGGAAGGAGAAGAACTCACACTCCAGGTTTGGCTGGGTTATAAACTTGAAAACTTTCTTTCCTTTGCCCCTAAATTATCCAGAGCTATTTCATCTCTCTTCCTGAGAAGAATCTTGACAGCCCTATTGGCATCTGGGAGATGGCTGGGTGGAGTGGGAAGAGCATGGAATTTGAGATCCTCAGGTAGGAGAGTAGATTTGGCTAGCCACTAACTACCTGTGTTTCCTAAGGCAAGTCATCCTGGGAGACTCGCAAGGTTATGGAGAGGAGAAATATCTACAAACTGTCAGGCAGTCTATAATTCAAAAGAAAAAAGTAAACATTGGCACGCAGAATGTAAAAGTGACAGGAGAATATTAATGATAAATAGAATTCCATTACCCAAGCGTTGAGCATTTACATTTTGCCAGGTATCCTGCCAAAAGCCCTAACCTCGTTCCAGGAAGGTACTATTTGCACACCCGTTTCACAGATGAGCAGACTGAAATGTAGAGAAGCTGATTCACTCAATGGTTACAGAGCTGGTAAGAGGAAGAGTTAGGATTCAGATCCTAGTTTGTCTGACCCTGAGGCCCAAGCATCTTTCTGCTGTACCACATTAGCATTTTCATCTCAATCGAAATATAAATCCAAGATCAGCTGACACCCGGGACATATTGTGAAACAAATGATGCCGGATGCCATCCACAACGCCCAATAGCTGGCTCATTTCCTGAACGTGGCACAACATTCAGATGGCATGGAGGTTGGGATTGATGGCTCTTTATTTGTCTGTCTCCTATCTAAATGCCACCCTTTGAAGTGAGTGAGGTCACCTCTGCTGCAATGAACACAAGAAAGAAACCACCAAGGATATTAGACAAGTATGAAAACGTTGAATTCTGAATTTATTTTCTATGCATATGGCTGCATTTACAACGTTCATGTTTAAAATACATTCATTACATACAAAGACAGAATGAGTGCATGTGAAGACTGGTGACTTCAGAGTCAAATCTGTAGAATGACTATTTTTTTCTTCTTCTTTTTTTTTTATTTCAGGGTTTGAACATTATGGTTATACTTTATGTCTTTGCCTCACCCAAGTGAGGGTTAAAGCCATGCTCTTCCCCCCCTACAGTGCTCCCCGTGTCCTTTAGTTGTGGATTTGCCCCCCCAACCTCCTAATCCCTGGAGAGTATTACTGCCATGTGATCACCCTAGTGTTGATCAGTTAATACCAATTTGATGGCGAGTACAAGTGGAGCCCATTCTTCCGCTCTTATGGTGCCTCACTTTGGATAATGGGCTTAAGTTTAATCCAGGAAAGTATAAGAGGTTCTAGATCACTGTCGTTTCTTATGATTGAGTAATATTCCGTTGTACACATATACCAAATTTAATAATCCACTTATGGATTGACAGGCACTTGGGTTGTTTCCACATCCTTGCAATAGTGAATTGTGTTGCCATAAACATTTGGGTGCAGATGTCTTTATCATAGAATGTTTTGTGCTCTTTTGGGTAGATGTATTTCTTTCCATTAGATTTCTGTGTTCCCTTTTTCTCAATCCAAAGCATTCTTGACATTTCATCTTTTCAACATAGCTCTCTCTGATAAACTGGATCAGAATGGAACTTACTTACGTACCATATCTACTACTACTATGGCTGGTTTTCATTGCATTATCATGCTCACTCATGCTGCATCAATTCACGTTCCTCTTCTTTTCATAATCAAAACCCATCTCCTAAAGGCAAGGGTTGGCAAACTTTTTCTGCAAAGGGCCAGTAAGCATTTTCAGTTTTATAGGACATATGGTCTCTGTTGCAACTACTCAACTCTGCCACTGTAGCATGAAGGAAGCCATAGATAATACATTAACAAATGAAAATGGCTATCTTCCAATAAAACTTTATTTATAAAAACAGGTGGGAGATAGGATTTGGCCTGTGGATCATAGATTACTAACCACTGACCTAGAGGAATCCTTCCCTAAATAACTCCACTTGGCTCTGATCATTCCACTATTCTACCTCAAGTACAGACTATATTGTTTTACATATATATATATATATATATATATATATATATATATATATGCTTCTAGGTATTTTTATGTGGGCAGTCTCCCACTTAGAATAACGCACAGATCCTTTAAGGAAGGAACTGTTGTTGTTATTTTATTCATTAAATAAAATGTATCTTAGCCTACTAATGAAATGTATCTAAGCCTAGTAGTAACATGTGGAGTTAAGGACAAAAAGACAAATAAGTCCCAGCCCATGCTCACAAAGAACTCACAGATTAGTAGGAGAGAGAGCAATTGAAACATACAATCATAATGTGATTTTTGCTATAACAGAGATTCGTATACAAAGTGCTCTGGGAAAACAGGAGGGAATGGTTAACTTACCTGGGGAGGTAAGGAAAACTTCACAGAGGAGATGAAGTTGACCTGGGATTGTCAGAAGAAAGATGAATAGGCATTCTAGGCAATGGGGATATTGTACAAAAGTATCCTAAATTCTCTTCCTAATTATATGGAATTAAACACGGAAATGGAAGTGGACAGTGTCTGAACAACAGCTAGCCATTTATCACAGATGAAAAGGGGTAGGATAAGCTAGAGGCAAAGGATAGAAACAGAGTGAGTTGAGGCTAGAAAAGTAGGTAAGAGGCAACTTGTGAAGAATTTTGTTTCACATACTAAGCCAACGGTATATTACACATTGAGGACCCTGGTATCATCCCAAAGATTATATGTTAGACATTCAATGCCAAGATCTGATTTATTATTGATACTTTATATCCATAAAGGGGCTTGGAAGCTTTTTCATAGACTTTCACATACATTATTTCCAATGCTCATACAGCTTGCATACTTACATGTCTACTAAATTCTGATACTGATTATGAACTTGTGATGTAGAAAGGAGGGTACATTTATTGGCAAAAGATCTGGGACTAGGTCTTTCGATTAGTAGTTCAAGATTCTGAGTACGTCTCTTAACCCGTCACTGTTTCCATAAAATAGGATTAATAATAGTACCTTCTTCACAAGATTATTGTGAAGAATATATGAGATAATTACATGAAGAGTACTTTGCAAATTATAAAGAGCCACATAAATGACACACAGGATTTGTTAAAATCACAGGAAAAGTTGGCAAAAAAGAGTAGGATATTTTATTCACTCTAATTGTTTTTTGTGACACATACATTCATACACAGCCTAATAGAGAACAAGTCTCTAGTTCTACTATGTATAAATACAGGTTCTGACCTTTTCAAGGAGCTGATTTTTGCATGGTACCATCTGCTATATGAAATGGGAAATTGTTCTTCCTCAGCATGATGAAGAAATCTAAAAGTAAAAGATAGAAAAAAGTAGAAATATAAACTACTGTAGATCAAAGGAGACATGCAGTGAAATAAGGTTTTTATCAAGGGAAGCAGCTGGCTGGATACCCACACAAGGCTGCCCAAGGGCAGCAATTTGTTTAGGTTTCCAATTTCCAGCATCATTCCCTCAACTTTTGTGTGTTCAGAACCCTGATTCTATTAAAAATGGAACAGACTCCTGAGGGCAGATCTCTAGGCGATTAAACAATGATGGATAAACTAAAATGTTAATTTATTAATTTACTGTGAGAAATATAACTGCCATGTGACCTAAAATATTCACTGGTGCATGACCAGGGCCATTCGACTCTAAAGGTACACCTACACAGACAACCAAATGAGAATCAGAAGTTTTCTGGGCAGGGTAGAGCCACAGTAAGGAGAGTTACTTATCTAACTCAGAGGTTGGCAAATTTATTCCAGAAAAAGCCAGATAGTAAATATTTTCAGCTTAGCAGACCATGTGGCCTCTGTTGAAACGTGCAAGTAGCCATAGACAATACAGAAGGAATGGGCGTGGCTGTGTTCCAATAAAACCTTAATTTCAAAAATGGGCAGTAGCCCTTATGAATGCAAAAATCCTCAAAAAATACTAAAACCAAATTCAGCAGCATAGTAAGAGGATTATTATGCATAATTACCAAATGGGGTTTATTTATATTACATTGACTGAAAATCAGTCAATGTAATATAATATACTACAGAAATAGAATGAAATTTAAAAACCACAGGATAATCACAGGATAATCTCAACTGATGTAGAGAAAGCATTTGACAAAATTTAACATGCTTTCATAATAAACTCAATAAACTTAGAAGGGATCCTCCTCAACATGATAAAGGTCATATATGCAAAACCCACAGTTAACATTACAGTCAATGATGAAAGACTGAAAGCCTTTCCCCTAAGATTAGAACCAAGACAAGGATGCCCACTTTCCCCACTTCTGTTAAAGTACTGGAAGTTCCAGCCAAAGAAATCAGTCAAGAAACGGAAATTAAAGGCATTCAGATTTGAAAGGAAGAAGTAAAATGATCTTTGTTTGCAGATAACATTAGGCATTAAATATGAAATGTCCAATTTCAAATCAAAAGTGTAGGTTGGGCGCGGTGGCTCACGCCTGTAATCCTAGCTCTCTGGGAGGCCGAGGTGGGCGGATTGTTTGAGCTCAGGAGTTGGAAATCAGCCTGAGCAAGAGCGAGACCCCATCTCTACCAAAATTAGAAAGAAATTAATTGGACAACTAAAAATATATAGAAAAAATTAGCCGGGCATGGTGGCGCATGCCTGTAGTCCCAGCTACTCGGGAGGCTGAGGCAGAAGCATTGCTTGAGCCCAGGAGTTTGAGGTTGCTGTGAGCTAGGATGACACCATGGCACTCTAGCCCAGGCAACACAGTGAGACTCTGTCTCAAAAAAAAAAAAAAGTGTAGTTTATTATATCTCAAACAAGAAGCAGTACAATTAATCAGAGTATGCGCCAAAACTATTGACATGATTTTGCCATCTTAATGGTAGCTTATTTATGCCAGCAGCGAAGAAACCTAGAGAGCGAGTGGTGATGAAATCGCAAAGGCATTTTCTACAACTTGTTGAGAATTGAATATTTTTCCATGCAAGAAGTGGTCCAAAGCATGGAAAAAGTGCTAGTCAGTTGGTGCAAGGTCTGGTAGATGACAGAGAGTTTCCAAGTCCAGCCACTGTACTTTCAAGCAGCGTTGTTTGGGCAACATGTGTTCGAGTGTTGTCTTGCAAGAGGATTGGCCTGTCTCTATTGACCAATCTTGGTTGCTTAATCACAAGCATCCT